>JAVTVY010025802.1:0-114839 GCA_036873755.1 Hanleya hanleyi
TTTGCCCATCAGTAGTAGTTTTACGTGATTACAGACCATATTGACCTACTTTTTTGTTCCCCCCGGGGGAGGATTGAGGAGGAACTTGGAGGTCACGGGAGGGGATTCCCCAGTGGGGGTTTCCCAATGACGATCACGTGATCAAGGCATGTCTAGACTTGTTCTGGGTTGTACAGTTCTGCCATACGGAGGATGGGTACTAGTATTTCAAATAAATTAATTAATTAATTAGTTAATTAATTAATTTTAATTAATTACTTGTAAAATGGCGGTGTTTTTAGACGGCGCAAGGGAGCAAACGAGGCGGTGGGGACGTCACGGGGAGAAAAAACCCTCACATTACCCTCAAAAAAACCTCTAAGCCATAATATGTAATAGGCAAAGCCTAGAAGTGAGCGCAGAACAGTTCTTGCCCTCTCAGAGTAGTTCTGAGCCGTTATAATGGGTAATTAGATTAATGTGGGGGGGGGGGGGGTCGAGGTAGGGAATAAATATTACTATTAGAAGGGCAGACACTTAGCCGGCGTCGAGACCACACCACGCTCACAAAACTCCGGTGTTATAGCCCCTTATCACCGTGTGATCCTGATATTAGTGAACAAAATAGTGAGGACTGGAACCTGAAATACAGCCCTCTTGTAGTTCGTTTTGAAATTTATGTATTATTCCATTTGCATACTCACCTAGTTGTAGATCAGTGCCTGTATATTCTTTTTTCTTTCTATATATAAATTTATGATTAACTTTAAGACACTGAAGTAGCAGGCAAGTACAGTTCCCAATTCAGGTTTCAGCAACACAATTATTGAATTACAAATATCTGTCGGGGAGTTGGGACTCATGATTGGAACATAATTAAAATAAATGATCTGCCGGCACATCTCTCCTCAGTAAATTCATGAATTCTGCATTATAATTACATGTTCATAGGCTTAATATACATGATGTACATATATTGGTACTTGATAAGATTCTTTCTTTTCACGACACGGAGGGCGGGAGTGTGGCCATGGTGAAAAAGTGCACGCTCGTAATTTCGGCTGCTGGTCTGGCGTGGGTTCGAATCCCACCGAGGACTTTCAGGATATGAAAATATCCCCGCACACAGCTGGGCTTATCAGTGTCCAGGGTAAAAGGAACTGAGGGCGCGTTCGTGTCCAGGCACATGTAGGCACCGTCGTGATATGGCTGAAAATTTGTTGAAAACGCCGTTAAATCCTACTCACTCACTCACTCACTCTTTTCACAACACACACAACATCCATGTACCTTTGTCTGGCCGGGACTTGCTGATTTGTTAGTACCTACCTGATATACACTTACACAATCCCCAAAGGTGGCATGTAGATTTCCTCAAGTTATATTAAATAGAGATTTCCTACATGTATGTACAATGCAGTGTTGACATTATATATATAGATTAAATAACTGAACATTTGGTCATGAAAATTTTATGAAATTTTAACAATGTAACAACAAACTAATAATAATTTACCCCGAGATAGTTATCTGGGAGGAAATTCGCGATTGGTCAATTATTTCCGGGGGAATTAAAAAAATATTAACTATGTCCCCTCCACGGTTCCGTAGTTAGCTGTTGGATAGTTTTGATATCAGATGCTATGACTCAGCGTATTTCAGTTTCCTGAATTGGGGCTCTTCAAAAATAAAAAAATAAAATTTGGGGAATCTTTAACCAGACACAAAGACTATTTTCCGGGTATAGAAACCCTTTAAGGCAAGAAGACAAAGGCATTTTCTCCTGCAATTTCTTTTACTCAAAATCTGTACATGTCAGCTAGATAGAGAAGAACACAAGTAATACATGTATGTACCGGTACATCAGAATGTATGATGATAAATTACATAACAGATTCTTGCCTCTGATGTTCATGTACCTTTCTATGCTAACGCATGTAATTCACTATCTACCCAGTTACCTTCAATATGTCACTCATTTTGTTGACTTACCTTTAGTGTCATGTGAAATGACAATAATCAACATACATGTGCATGTAACTGACATATTACAGCAAGTGGACTTTTGCAACATGATATTTATATGAGGTTATTATTTCAATGTTCAAATGTATCGGTCTGCTGTAGGATCACCTGTTGTGTAGAAGACATTTACCAGTATATATGATACATAATGACTGTGATCAAGTCCCATCATGGTCTCTGATATAATGTATAATACTGAATACATTACTGATGTGGACTACCAATAAACATAACTATCAGGGTGACTGTGAGTGAGTGAGTGAATATGATTTAATGTCGCTTTCAACACTATTTCAGTCATATCACGATGTTGGTTCCTATTCCTTAACTATCAGATAGTATTATTTATTGTTTGTTCTATTAAGTTAACATAAACTTTTCCTTTGCTGGAATTCAGACAATAGTTCCATCAAGCTGGTGCCTCAGGACTGACAAGGTGACATGATGTAGTTTGTACTGCAATCGTCAAAGTTGCACACCCGATTATGACCTAGAAATTAAACAAAAATAAAAAGTTGTATTAGTATATTATTTCCAATGTCCCTGTAATTTACGGAATGAATGGCGTGCAACTGAGATTATGTGGCCGGATAAATAATTTGCATTTGCCAGATTATTAGGATCATCTCCTGATGGAAAGAGCGAAAGGAGATGAAAGCCAAAATTGTTATATGGTGTGCTACTGTTGACTGCAGGCAAATGATAAATATTGATCCATTGGGTATGATATGTAAAAACAAGAGAAATAAAAGAATAGTGTTTGACACTTAATTTATGTGCCTGCTCAGACTTCTTAAATTGTCATGATTATGTATCATGAGTTTCTACCAGGCTAAATAAATAATATATCATGTATGTGTGAAATTTGTTCATACATACCAGTGGAATCAAGACTGAAATCTACCATGGTGTTGAAGCAATGGTCAAAGATGACTGCCTGTAAATAAAGAAATGGAAATGATAAACGATCATATCAAATGTAAATTGAAATTGGTACCAAATTAAAAGGGAATCAAGTTATGAAGAAAACCAATCTTTTATTCTAACAGTACATCATGTATATCAGAACAATTTCAAAACAATAAATTAAAAGAAACCACAAATGTTAAATGCTTTTTACTTTTTCTCGGTTGAAAAACAAATTCATTGACACTGTTTGAATTGTTCTTTCATTTGCAGTTTTTCTGATCGGTTTATTTTCATTTGAAAGTACATTTTAACATTATCACTTTATCCATAACCCTTCCCCCAGCACACTAATTCCGAGTTTCTCTATATCGATAGTTTTTGATGTGATAGGTCTTTGTCCAATGGTTGTTTCATATATAGCAATATAGAGTAGTCACTATTAAATTAAGCGCCCCATAAAACAAATTCTAGACATAGTAAAGCATGTTCATCTGTTTCACAAGCAATTCATTTTAATCCAATGATCGATGAAGTGTGCAGATATGGAGCTACAATTTCAATCAATATGCAATAATAGAACATAGCATGTATGTAAAGTTCATAAGGAAATGTTAAATTTGTAAAATTTGATGTTTGTTTGGGGATGAGTTAATTGACTCAAGGTTGGGGACGAGTTGACTCAAAGTTCGAGTTGGGGATGAGTTGGCTGGGGACGAGTTGCTTTGGGGACGAAGTGACCTGTTCCCACATGGAGAGTGCTGATAATACAATCATGTAATTAGGAAGAACATACAACATACCAGCTGGATGCATTACTCCGTCGAGGTTGCGAAAATATTCAATTTGTTACAAATTCTAAATCTTGAACATTTGTGGACATTTTGTTATAAATCAAATGAAACCAGCCCTCCAACACTCATTCTTATCCAGAACTGGCCTGTCTCCTGGTAAAATCACTAATTCCAAACTGGATACTTATTGGACATATGGGTATTGATAACTACCTCAATGATGTAGTAATGTTTAAGCACAGGAAAGCTCTCACTGGTCTTCGGACAAGTTGCCATTCTCTTGCCATTGAGACTGCAAGGTATTCTAGAATTGAGATTCCGAGAGAACTTCGATGGTGTAGTGAATGTCCTGGACAGGTAGAAGATGAATGGCATTTTCTAATACAATGTTCGTTATATTCTGTTGAAAGACAATCTTTATATTCAAACCTGAAGAAACTTCTGCCAGTGTGACCAAAAACTAGGTCAGATCACTTGAAAATGTTTCTCAACCCGGTAGTAGAAACTTCAAATTTAATTGCGAAGTATATATTTACAACTGTTTCGAAAAACGAAAATTGGTAACAGTAACAGTTCCTAGTCATCAGTCATGTTAGTTTTCTATATTCTAGTCATATATAAGTAAAACTAAGTTCATTCCTGATATAAGTAATGGGAAACATAACATTGTCTACTTGTATGAGGTTTGTTTCACTCATATGATATGGGGACAGTCAGTTTGGTGGAAGATTAAACTTAAGACTTGAGTCTGGTAATTCATTGGGTATATTCAATAATTAATTTTAATTCACTCTGCTGAAAAAGGCACAGCTACTGTAGAATCAGAAACTTTAGTATGGTACAGATATGAAAATTGAAGTGGGAATTCATATGATTTGAAAATATTATAGATACTAGGAACAGTGATACCAGTCACTGTGCATAATGATTAAGATAGAATTTATTATTAAAAATTTCAGGTAATTGGATATATTTTGACAAAAACCGGAGGATTGGAAACCTTCTGGAAATTGGCAAAGAGATACATGAGGTTTGAGGAACAATAAATATAAAAATCAAATGCATCCCAAGAAATGCATCCCAAATTAAAATCATACACCCCCCCTCTACACACAGAGATGTGACACCCTCCGTCATCTTCCCCCTCCCCCATCGTTCTCTCTGGGTACTCCGGCTTCCTCCACCAGTCAAATTGTCTGTCACCTTATGAGCAAAATATTCTTGAGTGTGGCAACTGCCCCCCCCCCCCCAAATCTGCATAGGCCCTCATTTTATATTTTTTCCTAAAGAACCAGGCAGTTGGATAGTGTCAGTGTCAAATGCTTGAAAGTAGTATCGACAAAAATATGACCTCGTCCATTGTGTTGGTAATTATTTGGGCGACTTTTGAGATCGTTTTCTTCTCCAATGCGTGTATTTATGCTGGAGTCAAACGAAATCCCCCCCCCCCCACCTCGGCCAAGGGTCCGGTTTAGTGGTGGATTACCTGGGGATTCACAACATGTTTATGCCCCAGGGAGTGGGGTTTTCACACATTTTCAGTCCTGTTTATCTTGGGATTCAGTTAAGACTTCTTCTACCTAGGGATGGGACATAAATTGTATTTGGTTGAGGTTTAGGTGGGGATTCAGTTCAATGTTTTGCCCCAGGGGGTAGGGCATTGAAGCATTTTAACAACTCTCATTTGCTAAGTCCCCACTAAACCCCGAGGTTGGGGGGGGGTCACTTGACTCCTGCATTTACCTCATGACCTCGCACATGTTATTGCATACAACAACAACAACATGGGCTATTTTGACTGCTGTGACATAAATCAATAGCTGCCAAATGCTTTGCGATATACTGAAATGACGAGTGGTGTACAAGAAATCGTCGTATCTCGACGGCATAAATTGGCAGTCATACACTTACCAGAAAAACGGCGAAGTTGCCATCGTTCTATGCCTATAACCTGGGCAGCCGCCATGTTGAATCTCCCGCTGATGGAAGTTGGGAACGCCGATTTCTCGTCGATTTCCGCTCCGGACTTTTCTTTATTTCTCCTTGTCATTCTTTTGATGTTCTAGCGGGATTATTTATTTCAGCGTGGATTTTTATTTTTGCATGCACTATAATCCAGAAGTGGATTTAACAAATTATTGCTGAACACAAATCCCAACATTTCCCATAAGACATACAAAACAAAATGACTGCCACTTTTGGCGGAAGTCGGCTAACGGAAGTCGGCGAAAACTGAGTTGACCGGCTTACTGAACTCATTGGTATGGGGTATGTGTTATTTCTTACGTACGTATGCATGTTGTGTATAGAGTTCGCTACGCGAACGGCCGGCTTCGCCGGCCGTTCACTGCGTTCACTATAACACAGCACAATTTCAGAATCAATAGATGAATTTTCTTTAAATGTCCTCATCCTAATGATGCCGAGATTCAATTTTTCGAATAACATTATAAATGTGGCTTCTCCAGTTTAGGTCCTCGTAAATTTTGTTGCAAATTTTGAGAACTTTGTAGCAACTATTACCTATCATTTCAGTATGTAAGTAGTTTTACACCTTTTGAACACAACGGAATGCAATCGCCTATCCTTATCTGATAGGTTTCATGGCTCACCGAGCAGGGCTGCTGAGAGTTATATGAATGATGGATGTATGCCAAATTCGGACTTTTCGGAATCAATCGAAATTAACTTTTAAGATGATCTAAATCTATCGTAGAGATGGTAGACCAGAAAATTGATCGGAGAAGGAATCGTGTTCTTGTTCTCCACCTGCCAATTCCAATATTGGATGGTACAATGGACGCCCAGACGGCAGTACCATACACGTTACTTTAGTGTTTCTATGCTCACAGACACATTACCGGCCATGGTATTCATGGAACCAGAGATATTATTTCCATGTGAAGTGAACCAAACGAATAACCTAGCTACAATTGTCGTAGATATTTATTTTCCATCAAATGCAAAAGAAAACTGTTATTTGATTACTGTTAAAATTCAGTTCATGATGAGAATGGCTCTTGTCAGTCGACTCGAATGAACGTGGTGCCTTTATTGAAAAAGAAATAGCTAGGATTAGCGACAGGAATCGATAGACCGGTGATGAACAGATTCGTTCTGAAGTCATAATTACACGCAATATGGAGGCACAAAGTTCAGCTTCAAGCAACCCATATTACCAGTACATGCATATTGTATATTTGCGCTCCACTGTTGGAACTGACTTTCCAATGTATAGAAAGTAAAATAACTGGTACTCGCGATTGGTCTACTATATGAAAAGGTATCGATACCTTCGCCATGGACAAATGTCAGTGGTGAATTTCACCAAACAGCAATCTGATTTCAATGTAATACTTGCGAATCCAACATATCCCAAAAATAAGGGGGGTCTCTGACGCTAACCTTTCGTAACTTATGTCTAATTTCGTTTAACCCGGGGCTAGGGGCCGCACGATCTCGTGTACTTCAAGATCCTCATGGCGTGCATATGAAAATGCACAATGAAAGCTTGACCGAGACACATCATTTTCTAGTTAACGTCTTTGCAACTAATATCATATGGATTGAGAATACTGAACAGCGATACGGATTTGATATTTTTGGAACAAGCCGGCATCATTGAAAATTGCTGACCGCTTGTCTCTTGCAGCAAACTAGCCTATGTTCATGTATACTAAGATAGTTTTCATTGCATTTGGAGCTAATACTGTTATATGAATCAGGCTTTTGCATTAAGGACGCGGAAACTCTCTAAACCAGGCCGGGGGGGGGGGTTGTTATGGCTATGTTTTGGGAAGAAATGACATAAATAAAAAAAATGGAAAATTTGACACAAAAATCGACCAAAAAATGTTTTTATTAAATGACGTCGACGTGACGTCATCACAGCGGCCATCTTCATTTTTTACATTTTCTGTTAGATCCTGGTCAAGCAGTATATTGTGGTAAGATTCAGCCCCCTATCTCAAGGTGTAAGAAAAATATTTAGGGGCCCCGAAATCACTCCCTCAGGCCTCAGCAGGTCCCACAAACCCAGGCCAGAAAGGGTTAATGGACGACGGCTGAATATTGAATGACGGATTAGACGATTGTATTTACTAAAATATATACAGAATTAAGGAAAAATATAATCATAGTATACATAAACATAGACTAGTTTCCTACAAGAGAGAAACGGTCAACAGTTTTCAATGCTGCCGGCAAGACATCATGATGTTCCAAAAACTATCACATCCATATCGCTGATCAACATTCTCAATCCAAATGATTTTTCAATTCGTTAACTAGGAAATGGCGTATCTCAGCCACGCTCTGATTATGATTGTTCATAAGAACGCCAGGAGAATCTTGAAGAAAATGGGCTCATACGGCGCCTAGCATCGGGTTAAGCGGAATTAGACACAAGTTACGAAACACTACGCCATAGATCTTGCTCGCTACAAAAAACACTATCGATGTACATTCAATTTCTTTACTAAATGCTTACCGCAGATATTACTATTTAGGTCAGTTCTAAAAAAGGGGACTGTCTGCCTCGTTGATATCCGGCAAAAGAGATTAGAGGGGAAACGCATGTTGAAAGGTAGGAGAAAACCTCGAATCCAAAGAGTAGGTATAGACTCCAAGCCAATAAAACAATAGCTCATTTTAACCACCTGATTTTTCTATGGCTCTGTTCCGTAGGATACATCGGCGTGATTTCTCCCAAGGAATTAAGGTATCGATGTCCCAAATAACCCTGGTGACATGGATTCATGCGTTAATCATATCTTCACTGATTGTGACGTCATTTGTAATGAATAGAATAGAATAGAATCTTTATTGCTGATCTCAGTGACCTATAAAGAGCATACAATTGAACTTATAATAATGTTTACAACAGTATTGAAGCTTTGCTTATAAGATTGACAATATACCTCCCAATCAATGAATAGACAGATCCCCGATTAATAATGATTTACCCACCCCTCCCGTGAAAAGGATGAAGATTTAACAACAACACCCAAAAATCATATGAATTAATTATTTCCAAGCTATATATCTGAGTGTAAGGCACTTTAACGAGGTGAGATATTTTCCTTTACAATGTATATTCACTGCTTCATACATAAATTTTGCAAGCACAGGTTAATGTATGATTTTCATTACTCAATAACCATATAAATTTGTCAACATCTGACAAAGTGATGAAGTTTACTGATATTTTACTAGCATTAGTGAATAAAGATAATCTAATCTCTGCATAAGCTTGGCATCTAATTACGAAATGAACTTCATCTTCAATTACATGACAAAAAATACATTTTATAATAATATCCATGTTACAATAACTGTCCCGTTCAATACTGAGACCATGGGCATTTATCCGAAAACGAGTTAACGCTCTCTGATGTAATGTAATGTGTATGAAATGTAATGCCTGTGTAATGTAATGTGACCAACGTCGATGACATGGCTTTTTTGTTACACCATTCATTGCAGTAAAATCCTTTTTGTTCAACTAATACTATTCAGTATTTTATCACCAAGTAAAGAATAAAGGCACATCATCCACAACTCGTTACTTCACTGCAAAGCCATTCGTCAGAGGTTCTATGTCCGCGATGTTTTCAGTTCGTGACAGATATTTCCTGATTTACTACAGGCTGTCATGCAGTCGATTATTAATGTCTATTCCACTTCCACGGGAAGACTATCAGACTGATCCGACTGTGCCATATTTGTCAGTTGGAAATATATTTACACTAATTTTGTAATGAGTATATGTCTGAAGGAATGAAAAACATGGATCGAGCGGAAGGATGGGAGAATATTTCCGTCTGCGATATTCAAATAAATGGCTAAATAACTGCGTTGGACACGATCCTGCTGAGTCATTCCGCTGCTTCACGTTAATTGCTCCTGACCATTATTTGGTATATTTCTATGTTTTATGTACAGTCCTCGTTTATCCCAAGCTGCTACCATTTTGGCCTTCTTTCCTCACAGTGATCGGTGCACATTAGAAGATACACTTCTCAAATAAAACTGTTGCTTTCAGTATTGCCATAGTACAGCATGGTAGGAGATACCTGCTTCGGTAGAAGAAGATTTGTATCGAGACGAGGCAACATATCGTCTACTTACCTTAGCTCATTTTTCGTAAATAGGACCCAATCCAAACAGTGGAGCTTATACCCTACTGGGTTATGCCAATACTGAAAACAGGGTACAATCCCAACAGGGGATGTTATAAATAAACAAAAGTAAATATGGTCAACTGGATAATATATTTGCGATCTTACGTTGCGGTGTTTACCAAAAGACCTTCACCAGAGATTAAACATAAACCTTGAGTGGAGATTAAAAAGAGTTTAATCTCTGTTGAAATTTTTTGGTAAACACCGCAACGTAAGATCGCAAATACATGTTATCATCCAGCTGACCAGTTTTACTCTTTTTCATAATTATTACCGCCCGGATAACTCAAATTATTCACTCCTATAAGGGATCTTTTACCATACCATGCCAATACTGAAAACAGGACAAAATTCCAACAAGGAATCATATACCCCACTGGACTATGCCAATACTGAACATAAGACATTTCCAACAAGGGATCTCATACCATACCTGTCTCTCAATGTCAGAGTATGTAACCTCCAAAATTGTCGGTGTAACTCCCTCCATGCACTGGTCGAAATACGGGGCGCGCATGCGCATTCAGTCTATGTCGATTTTGATCGACACCGGAAGCATGTAGCTGCACACAAGAGATATGAAGAATGCATCCAGTTTGTTTTAGAGAAGAATGATTAAATTAGATACTGAACTATTTACCAGGAGCGCAGAGTGCATCGTCTTCGAAAGCTGTGACATCCTAAGCCCATTCCGCTTTATTTGAAAACGGACGATACTGATTCTCTGATACTTTCAAACTAGACTCAATTATATATGAGACGTTGATTTTCATACAACTTGCAGTTGCCACTAAATAATAAAGAGGATAGTAAAACTCGGTAGCTAATGAATATGCACATGGTTTAATAGTATCATTTTATTTATTGTTGGATTACTAAAACCACTCCAGACCGGAATCTATAGCTGTGAAGTTATCTTCGTAATAGAAAAAAAACATACTAAGGTAATATTCAAATATTATTTTTCTGCGACTTGTATGCACTTTACAACTTCTACAAACTTCAAATCGAGTTTATCTATGATGAAGCGCGTTTATCAAGATTCCTATCCCACAAGCCTGGATTTGCAACGAAGGTTAGACAATGGCACACACGGCATCTTCTGGTCCAAGCCGAGGAAGATAAGTGATTTTTTTTCAGTCATGAAGTAGTCAGGCTCGCATCATTTAAAACTGTTCATCGCTTCTCTCTTGTTATAATGTATATGCATATTTTGTTTTATGCTTGGTATAAGAATTTGTGCTGGATTCGCCTTGAAATTTGGATATTTTGATTATGGACGCAGATGTTGTTGATGGACGACCACTGTCCTCTGTTTGAACGACAAAACATTGATATTTCATTTGGAGGATGGGGAAATGGAAAACTGTGTCAGTTTTCTATCTTCTAATAAGTTAATGTGTTTGGAAGGTAAACTTCATCAGTTGGACAACTCTTTTACTGACATTACATTAATTGCTTTTGAGTCAATCCTGGTGAAATGTTCGAGCATCATAGTTCCAAAATGTTATCACAAAGTTGAATATTCCTAAACATCAATTTAACATTGATGATCAGGTTTGTCATCAATGCATTATCCGTTTTATCACATTGAAACCGCAGGATAGTAAATGTACTTTCTTAAACTGATTTGTGTCTTCCAACAAGACCATTATAATGACTGATCCTCATATTGACATGCTTGTCATCACCTGATATGATCAAATACACTAGTGTTAACCTTGTAATAATACCAGAAGAGACAAGCTAGTTAGTGGTCTGAGCACATCGTCGATAACTGTGAAATAATAAGACGTAAAATGTAGTCCAGATGAGAATTATGGATAGACAAATCATCCCTAATTAGGATCTATGTGCCAGAGGATTTACTCAAGCCAGTAAAGAGCTAATAAGTACGCAATTGATTCTATGTCTGACCCGTAGAAGGTGCTAGTATAACATTTTAAGACACTTCAGTACAAAAGCCAAGAATCTGTGGAACATTTGCATCCGACAAAAACTGAAAATATACATTTTTATGGTATGTATTTCCTCATTTAATCGAGGGTGGGATAATTACTTATGGTTTCACGAGAAAGCTTGACATTCAGGCCATTTCTAAGCTAGAAATCCTTAAATATTGCTGGATGTAGTTTCTTCAATCATTCCGCAGCATGGCCTAACGGAATAAGGTATAGAATCTGTAAGACAGCCTGTTCAAAAAAAAATTTGTTAGAAATTCTATTCATTCATCCATAATGTCACTGGACCTGATTAGCGAAACGAAATAAAAGTCAACAAGTATAGAACCATAGGAACCATGGCCTCTCGTTAAAACCTAACGACCAGGATATTCGCCGAAGCGTTCTCACAGCATCGATATCGTAGGTCCTCTCCCGTGAGCTTAATGAGCAAACAGCAGAGTATTCAGGTACATTCTGGTGTTCAATACTAATCCAAAGATTTACCAGTTGAACATGATTATGTCATTAAGTGTGTATTGGATGGGACTGAACTTCGTGGGAGAACATATGATATATCATGAAAGGCAATTAGTGTTTTCGTGGTGTAGCAACTAATCTTCAGAATGTCACTGATTTTCCGAATGTTACAAAGAACTTTTTTTTTCGGAGATCGACTCTCCAATCATGCTAATCAACAGAAACTTCAATTAAATTTATAGAACTCAAGGCGAGATTAATCCTGGTTAATAAAGCTGAACACATATCTCAGAACACGATAAATTTCCCCGTTCTAACGAGTTTCAAATCTAATAGCCCATATCTTATAGGTCTAGTATTATTGCTGATATTCCAGGTCTTCCTTCGGCATGTAGACAGATAGGCCAACTTTTATTTTTCTCTCCTGCTGTTGTCCCACGTTTCTGCTAGTCTTTTATGAAAACACATACATAGATTAAGTACCATGGTCACATCTTATAGTGTAATTCAATTTCAATTCGTTATTGACGCTATACAATTCTGACTGTTATCGTCGGGAAACCATGTCAAACATGCAATTACAACACATATAAGGGAAATGGGAAGAGGTGCCGACATACTGACAGCCACATGACTTCACAGAATAGACTTCTGGTTAACCTGTTCTAAAGCACATATCAAGAATCTAACTATACGTGATATGTGTTGTATCTCCGGTACGCTTTTATTGTACGTGTTCATGTGGCAACTTGGATGACATGACCACACGGCCCCTAGCACCGGCATAAGCGGTATTAGATCCAAACCTAGAGAGCTATGATGGAAATGCTCTGAGAACTCGTATATTGGTAATTGGTGAGCTGTGTCGCTGTGACAGCTCGTATACTGGGGATTGGTGAGTTGTATCGTCGTCAGATGAAACTGACGGCATTTAACACAAAAGACTATTCTGTAGGGCCCGTTGTCGACCAAGCATCAACTTCCCACAAATGCCAACATATATCAAAGACCAAAAGGTCTATACAGGGGGCGGGCCTCGGGGACGAAACGCCCACCAGCAGAATCTCGCCATATACAGGTAAAAATTACAACACATATAAGGGAAATGGGAAGAGGTGCCGACATACTGACAGTCACATGGCTTCACAGCATAGTCTTCTGGTAAAGCACATACCAAGAATGTAACGATACGTGATATGTGTTGTATCAAGTGCTAGCATTCTACTAACAGAATAGTGTAATACAAAGGAATTACACGAAAACTATAATAATATTATACATTACGATGATACTACCATAGAAATCCGAATAACATACAATCACACGGCTAGTGTTCGTTAGGGAGCTTCTTGAAATTGGGGCGTACTAGGAACTGGCATAAGACATTCCAGAGTGGCATGATGCGCCGTGTTAGAACTCCTAGGAACTTCATGGCATACAGTTTGGAACTCGGCAGACAAAGGATGGCTTATGCCATTACCATGCAATGCATGAGGGGAATGGCATATGCCATGCACTCTAATTCATCCAGATCAGAACACTAAACTGGGCACGGAGTATCCCATTTCGATAACCGGCATAAGCCATTCCTATCAGGGAACTCAGGCCCTAATTTCAAGACGCTCCTTACTTGAAAGGAAGGCTCTCCTTGAAATTCAAAGAGACAAATTTTGTCACGATTCTGGTGATCTTAAATGTGTCACATTGTAGAGGTTCTGTACATAGTTTATGAGCACGCTACTTACGGTTCGAAACATCGATGCATAAATGACAGAATGATGAAAGTCTAAGATCGGATCAGCTCACATGTACATGTATTTGTCAGGACGTTTTGATCTTATAATAATTCAGGTAAAACGACACCACATTTAAACAATATAGTGGCATATAATCCGCTGCATAATATCCATCAGCAGGTATGTATATATATTTACGTGAATTGGCTTTATTCAGTAAACATGTTAAATTCTCACAATATGATATATTTGTTTCCCACATATTGCAGAAGGCTGGTAGCGACAAGTTATTATTGAAAAGATTCATTTACTGTTGTAAACCATAGTGTGGTACTGTATATACACTAACAATCTGCTGAAAAAGTGAACAACAAACCGTCGTGCCTACTGTGTACGAAGTTACATGTTTGCTGTGTTAATTAAGTTTAGCTGCTGAGCGTATCCCCTGGTTATTTCTTCATGAATCCTATATATTTAAGAAAAGTAACATTATGGTGATTTACAAACCTTGATATTTAGAGGATCACAAATAAATGCTGGTAACTGGATGATCGGATGTATTCCACGACTGCAGATTAAAAAAATTATTTTATACAAAGGCAGCAAATTATTCCGCTCGCCGAATAGCAATTCCCGTACCTTAAAGTTCAGAGATGTAGAAAATCCCGGTTAAATAATAATACAATAATAATAATACTGTAATTTCAGACTGTAGTTCATCTACATGAATGTATGAGTCAATTATTTACTTCTTACATTGTGTTCATGTGCCTCGTGCTAATCCACTCAAATCTGCAATCGCTTCATTGGTCAAAGCAATATATTCTCAGTCCGCTTGACTCAGTCTAAGAATTACTACTAAAGCTTGTTTCTCTCCTTCATAACAAGGTGCTAGCGTCTTACTTAGTGTTCATCATTTCCCAGCTCCAGCTGAGTAATTCCAGTTATAGTTTGATGAACATAAACGGGAACCGGATATCTCTTATCATGATTGTGCCTGTACTATATCTGGCTATTCACTAAAGGCTTTTTCTTAATATGCACCCTATCGGAAAACATTGGAGCCAATCAGTTTTAATGATCATGGGTTTCATTACATAGAGGGAAAATCCAAGAAGTAGGAGGTGATTGTGTTTATTGCATGATTGTCCATTTTATCGACCTTGTCGCCCGGGGTAGGACCTGCAATACTGCTTGTTGAACACTTTTTACCTTGTCAAAAAACCATCATGCTAACTGATCCTCATAACATAATTATTAACAATATTCATGGCAATGTCTACATTATTACCGATAGACAATCAGGGAAAATGATTCCGATAACGTTATATCAGCCATGCACTGGACAAACGGCGGCCCAACATCAGCGATGTCAGAACACACGAGATTGAATGGAGGTTTGAGTTCGTCTGCGTAAATCCATTTTAAAGTCAGGTGCAAGCCGCGATCTTGAGTAATGTACACACATTTATGTCGTATCAAGTTCATTGA
Organism: Hanleya hanleyi; assembly: GCA_036873755.1. Lineage (NCBI taxonomy): Eukaryota > Metazoa > Mollusca > Polyplacophora > Lepidopleurida > Hanleyidae > Hanleya > Hanleya hanleyi. The sequence continues at coordinate 15,534 of JAVTVY010025802.1, forward strand.
GCCGTGTTTTCACCTCGGAAAGCATCAGTAAAAGTATCCGGTAAAACTGTCAGAAAATCAACGAAATCAATGGAACTTTACAGCACAGCCGTAACGGTTGACGTGTTTCAGTTGCAAACACTTGCAAAGTTTTGCAGTGGGCAACCGCGGGGTCCCGTTGTTAAACAGCTGTATTGCGTTGTTCATTCATTGAAAGAGCCTATCATGAAAATAAGCGAGTGTTTCACGTACAATTATCTAAAATCAGTAAACAACCAAGGAAGTAGTATTCATAACGATAACGTTGACATGAGTTTGTTTGGAGAATATGAGTTGTAAACTGCCATCTGAACAATATCGCTCATTTCAAAACTCATATCGCCCAACAAACTCATGACATCCCATAGTGTTCTTTGTCATTTTTGGTCCATAATTAGAGCTGTTTTACAAGAGAGGTCAGCTTCCGGGTGTTCTAGACAGGGAATGACTATTCATTCTGAGAACGAATAGTCTTTGCCAATAAGCTGTGAATATCGGACCGCATTTGTTACAAACAGCTGTGCAGGGTTCATTCGGGACACAATCCATTTAAGTCCATCTCAAAGAGACGGAGCCTTTTTAGTGTGTTTCTTGAAAATGTCCAAATATCTGTGTCTTTTGATAATGGTATAAATGCATTTACGCCCACATTCGATTCTTTCTGGATAAGCCTAGATGTAAGACTTGAGATGGCAGAGAAAGCTTGTAAAACATGTTGCTTCGTCTAATTGGAGCTGGAGCTATTACATGCTGATCTTCGGACAACTCTTCTGACCATATGCACACTGAATAAAAGGTTCAAACTACATGTAAGAATCACGAGACAATGCATACAATAGCCAAGTCTGGGGACTTGTGCCTTTTCAGCGACACAAGGACTCAGACAATAGATTTCTACAAACATGTTTGTGAAAACAGCTTCACCTGGCAAACAGCATTTCGTTCCCAAACAGCCACCGCCATACAAATTGGACAACTGATCCGAGAACGCCGAAAACATGATACAGATGTTCCCATAACGAGAAGTCTAAAATACAGAGACAGCTAGGGTATAACAACGGATACTTCAGTCAATATTGATCCTGTCAATTTTCTGGTGTTGAATTAATATTGTAATTCTTGAAGAAAAACACAGTGCCTTCAGCATATTTAAAGCTCTATAGAGATTTTCTTAGAAATTCTATTCAATCATCCACCATTTCATTGAACCTGATTAGCGAAACAAAAATCGTTGAACCAGTTGAGTCAATTCCATCGAAACGGAAAAAAGCGAAAGAGTACATCAGTAGCATGCATTCTCACAGAATCGAGATGTTCTCTCTCGTGAGCTTAATGAACAAACAGTAGGGTATTCATTTACATTATGGTGTTCAGTACTAGTCCAAGGCTTTGACAGTTGAACATGATTATGTCATTATATCTGTGCTGGGTGGGTCTGAACGTCGTGGGAGAACATATTGTATATAATGAAAGAAATTTAGTGTTTTGTGGTATAGTAACTGATTTCCAGAATAATACGGATTATTTTCTGAATGTCACAAAGAGCATAAAAGTCGTTTGCTGGTAATTGGTTTCACCAATGAACACAGTATGTTCTGAGATCGACTAGAATTCCAGTCATCAATGCTCCAATGATTATCATTAACATAAATCAAAATTAAACTTTATATAAACGTAAGCCGATATTAACCGCACTTAAAAAAGTTGATATATTTTTTCGAACTGATGGTTGTTTTTGCTGCTTCTTCATTGCAGCTTCTTCTGGTGTTATCGCAGGCATTCCATATCTTCTGTCAGCATATAGACAGATTTGTCCACATTTGTTTTATTTTTGTGCTGTTAGCCTACGCTATTGCCCGTATTTTTAAGACGGCGCTTTGGGGAAAACAGATGCATAGATTGAAGAACAGTGCTCGCATCTGAACTGCAGTTTTCAGGTTTCGATTTCTATTATAATTCTGTATCATGGGGTATTTATTCAATTTCGATTAGATGCAAAAAACAAATCGCGAACTGTCAATAGATGTGTATATTTTGAAAAATCTTGGTTTCTGTGCGAGTTTAATAGAAGTGCATGTGACCTATGTAAACCTTCTAGGTTTCTCTCAGTGAGAAAGTATTTAGGCAAGAGAAATAGTTGAAGCAAACTCCCAACAAGAGCTGCATCATTAGTGAATAATTCTACATCCTTATTCCATAGAGTTTGCTCTGAATATTGTACAGAATTTTCAATCTCCATTTGAATTGCCGTATAGAGCATAGACATTATGAATAGACCTGTGTTTTGTTGCAAACCGTGAAGCGTATTTCAGTATGTAAGTAGTTAAACATCCTTTGGACATGACGGAATGAAATCGCATATCGTTATCATTTGCGTACACTTCGCCATCCATAAGATGGCTTGCGAATCGTGTGTCTCCATTATCGCGGAGCGATATCCGGTGTTTTACCGGATTCTGTTCGGCCTTCATCCGGCGAAGAACAGACTCGAAAACTCTGATAAATTACAGGTTTTCATACATACCTCGGAAACAGATATTGCCTGGGCTTACAAAATATATATGTATGAATAACTTTCGTATCATCCAAGAGGTGGGGTAGATCTGTAATTTTGAACAAGTAGATCATCACATGACTCGAAAATGGCGGGTTACGCTGGGGTTACGTCGGTAGACTTTAGCCGATTGGCTGACGAAGTCACGTGGTAATGATTTATGGAAATTCCCTCTTGCATTTGCCGAAAGTAGTCTGAAATGGATACACACGATCCCAGGGTCAGTCTTACCGCGTATAGATGACCGAAATGGTTACAGGTTGATATCGTTATATGACTCACTGAGTATGGCTTATACAATTCTCTGAAAGTTATGGCTTTATTCCAAATTTGGACTTTTCGGGAATCAATCGAAATCAGCTTTTATGCTGATCTAATTTTATCATGGAGATGGCAGACCAGAAAATTGATCGGAGAGGAATCGTATTTGTTCTTCACCTGCCAAGATCAATATTGGATGATATAATAGACGCCCCCAGACGGCAGTACCACACACGCTGCTTTAGTATTTCTTTACTCACAGACGCCTTGTCGGCCGGGATAGTCCGGGAACGAGAAATGGTCATTCCATGTGAAACAACCTTAACCAAAGCACGACCCAGATACCGTTACCTTGAAAACTTTATCTGACAACAGAATAGCATTTATTTGATTTGTATCTCGCAGGTTATAAACTTTTGCTTGATGGCATACTGATATAGTTTCACTCGTTATTGAACCGATGAATAATTCATCAATGACATCTTCTTTGTATCCATTCCGTCGTGAACATAGCTCAAAACACTGACCATCTCGGTGAAGTACCTACTATAAATTGATTCATGTTACATACAGTTCAGACTGGTCGTCTTGTCATATATACCGATATATTATTTTTTTTGTAATCATGATGCTATAATGGGCATGCGACTTATAGCAATGGTATGTTGCTGCATGAGTTGTTTTCAAATCCGTTTTGCCGTTCTAGAAAAATAAATATATCGATTATTTTCGCTCATTTCAGTATGTAAATTGTTCTACGGCCCTTGAGCATAACGGAATGCAATCGCATTTCGATATACGGCAGACTGTCATGGTCCACCTGGTAGGGCAGACACAACTTCTCAGAATGTTATGGCTTTTTTTTCAAACTCTGACTTTTCGAAGATTGAAATTAACTTCTATGTTCTAAATGTATCGTGGGGATGGTATTACTTGTAGAGGCATGGTTCTACTCCTTATCTTCTAAGCTAAGTGTCTTTTTCAGAGTCAAATGGCTATAACTGGATAGCGAAACTATCACACTATATCACAAATGAGGACGCATTGCTTCGTGGCATCCTCGTAAGTCTGCTGCGGTCTGCTGCACGTTGGATTTGTGAGATTTCACTTGAACGAATGTTCGACAGAAATTCTTGAAAATTATTGGCATTATCTATGCTTTATGCAATGCTTATGCACCACGATTCCTAAACGCTGTCACGTGATTTAATTAAATATAATTTCATCATATATGTCATTTTGTAGATAATAGGTAGAGATCCAGCCTGATCAGCTACCTCCTCCTAATTGGCATCATCCCCTCCAAATAGATTCGATAGACTAGATGTGCAGAGCTTACAGACGCTAGTATATACTTGAGAGTATACGTCTTGTAAAACCCATTGTGTATTATTAGGCCGTAAAATTATGACATAATATATCCTCCATTGTGTTGAGTTCGCATGCCGGTGTGATGGCTAAGAATGTCCTGGTGATTAGTGTCCCTTTTCATATCCATTTCTATTGCAACCTAAGACGGACACATGTCCCCAACGTGGAGAAAAGTGTCCTAGCTGGGTTAGAAGATAGAGGACGGACACTCTTACCCACCGGAAATTCTTAGCCTCCACACCGGCATTACGAAAAATAACTAGGACAAAATACAACAGTCGATAGACTTATGATGAACAGATTCTTTCCCAAGTCATAATTACACACAACATGTATTCATAAAAACTTCGAACAACGGTATCACCGGTTTCATTGTTGAAAACACCCTTCCGTTGTACAAAACAAAAAATTATGATTGGTCTATTACATGGAGGGGTAACGATATCTTCGTCATTGAGAAACGTTAATAGTTAATCCCAATGATTAACCCTACCTGGCCTGGGGGGGGGGGGCCAAAATGGCCCCCCTACCAAACTGTCTGCGCTATCTCCGGAAGGACAAAAACCCGTGAATTTACAGTCTATCTTATTGGGGTCATTTTGAGCCTATTTGCATAACCCCTCGAGCAGAGGATCATGGGTAAATTCAAGATGGCGGCCACGTGGGGTACCAGAAAAGTGATGTTTTTGTCATATTTTTGCAAATTTTCTGCTTTTCCGCGATGAAAAGTGGGCAAAAACTATTTTATTTCACATCATATTAATATTTACTAATTTATCATGCAGTTTTTGCGGAGAAAATTACATAAATAAAAAATCGGAAAATCGGACCCAAAAATCGACCAAAAAATGCCGTTTTTGAAAATCACGTCAGTGTGACGTCACCAAAGCGGCCATCTTGGATCTTTTTACATTTTTTGTAGAGCCTGAGCCAAGGGTATAGTGTGGTAAGTTTCATCCCACTAGCTCAAGGGGTAAGAAAAATAATTAGAGTGAGGCCATTTCGCCATCCCCCCCTCCCCAGGCCTGGACAGGTCCGAAAAGCCCAGGGCAGATAGGGTTAAATGACAATCTGATACCAAAGTCCTAGTTGTAAGTTATGTATAAGCAAAATAAGATATTTTCACCGGGAATATTTCTGTTCAATAATATGTACTTCAATTTAATTTCAGGGCTCATTAAGAAAATTACAGTTCACAGTGATCTCATCAATTACTATTTAAATAAGCCACAGAAAGGGGCCCTCTATCGTGTCGATATCCCCCAAAGAGGATTAGCGAGAAAAAGCCTCGAATCCAAAGAGTAAGTAGACTTGTACCCATAGGGTATATTTCATTTATAATTAACCTGAATATTCTCTCGTCAAAAAATGCAGGTTCTGTGGGAATCACCGGCGTGGTTTCTCCCCAAAAAAGGTATCTGTGCATTTTCAGACAGAATAACCAGTCAAACGCATCGTACACTCCAATATCGTGTGATTACGTATTCTGGACGCGGGAATTCTATGGAAGGCGGCTGCTAACCGAAGCTTGTATACACTTTGCTATTCGTCACCTATCCACATGTTTATCAAGTTTCTTATTCGTTGAGTAAAGACTCTCATTTGCTGGGATGTCCTTCGGTCAGATATTGTGATAAAGAGTTTTGCTAAAATCTATAGATCTACCGTAATAAGTTGATCTATCAGATCCATATGACATATTTGTCACACAGAGAAACAATTACGGTAATTTTGTGGTGAGCATGGCTCTAAAGTATCATGAACTAGTCTGTCAGTTGAGAGACCTATTTCCGTCTGACACTTATTAATAAAGATGGATAATAGGTTTGTTCAATGGTCCACGCCAAACGCTCCAGATCACTGATTGATTTATTACTATGTTGTCAAGTACACGCCTCGTATGTCCCAAGCCACCGTGTCGACTTTTTCAAATATTTATGGATTAAAATATGGTGCAGGCAGACAGTTCTCAAATGGAACAATTGGAATAACACGGTGTCAATATATCATGAATCACTGGGGAGAACTCGTTTTCAAGCTTTTCAAGTTGTATACTGGAGTTTTGTCTATCTCACTCACGCTTTGATTGAACGATATTGCATGCCAAGGTATTCCTATGGTACGGCCAGCCCCTCATTGATCGGAATTGTATAATATCCCCGGTGACCGGAATCGAAGTTAGACAGGCTGACTTTCTATGAAGGGTCTCATGCTTTTGAGAGAGATTGACTCTCATCAGAGTTAATCTGTGATCTTTGACTTGAAATTGCATTTAATTGTAGCTTTACACACATCGTCGCAGAGTAACCGAAAAATATAGGCGATAACACCCCCACCCCTCCCAATATATTTAATAGGCTAGCCTTGCAGAACTATGAGACGCTACTACCTGTTGATATAATATTGTGCATTTTAGGTCCTAAAGATTAACGGATTCACCCTGAAGGTTGAGTTTGCTTGTTTTCCGAAGCCAAGACCGATGATCAATGATTGAGCATGTTCGATTTACAAAGCTTTACAAACACCTCGAGGGTTCTTCTGTCTTAAAATGCCACCAAACTAATATTTAAGTTCACTCTTACTACTAGAATGTAGAGGGGTTTATTAAGATGCCCTGTGTCAGATTCGATTCACAAACAGTGAATTACTCTCTCCGTCAAGTGGAAAATATGTTGGCATAGAATTCAGGATTCGGAAAGCTTGATTGCATGAAGTATTGTGATCTTAAACTGTTAGACTTAGAACCCTCAAGCATACCGAAGATGAAAAAAGAATAATCGATCGATGTTCACATGCCCGCAGCAGTGCTTTATACGTAGAGGACACTCGCTCCACAATCATCTGGGATGTCAAATCTTGGAATGTGCTAACTATAACGAACCCTTTGTAACCTAGGGTCATAGCCAACTCTTCTCCTTTTGGTGAGCTCTTTAGCAACTTTCTGTAAACATCAAACGGATGCTGCCTATAATGGAGCACTCCATTGTGGAGACTCAATGTTCGTGAGCCTCTTCACACCACAAAGACTATCGATAATGGCGCACAAAGTCGTTGTGAAAGGCTCTACTCGGTATTTTCTGTGCCAAATCGTGACAAATAACTGATTTATTTTAGCCAAATGACTTTAACTGGAAGTTAGTGTGGACGCATTGCATCGTGGCGAATGAATTTGTGTGCTTTCACTTGAATGGTCCTTCGACAGTAATTATTGGTAATTATTGCTTTACATATGTAGTCCAGACACCATTAATGATATAGAGTGAGGAGGGGTGAATGACTTATGGGTTTCGGACCCATGTAGTAGACCGTCGTCCATGAAGAATATATTCTCCCACAGTCGAAATGCCTTAACACGACATCACTGGACCCAAACTCCAACCAGCCATCAAGATAAACAGATTCTGTATGTATTGACATGCTAACAAATTACAATTCAATTATTTCAGTTGCTAAACCGATGTCGTTGTTGTAATACAAGAGTATAGTTCGTCATTCATAATTCAGCCGTCGTCCATTAAAGAATATCCGCGTCCATAATCCAAAGACCTCTTCCATATCCATATAACAGTATTATCACCAAATTCAAAAAGACAATCATAGTATACATAAACATAGGCTAGTTTCCTGCAAGAGAGAAGCGGTCAACAGTTTTCAATGATGCCGACAAGACATCATGATGTTCCAAGATATAAAATCCGCATCGCTGATCAGTATTCTTAATCCATAATAATCGTTGTAAAGTCGTTATCTAGAGAATGATGTATCTCAGTCACGCTTTGATTGTGACTGTTCATATGAGCACCATGAGGATCTTGAAGTACACGGGTTCATACGGCCCCTAGCCCCGGGTTAAGCCGAATTAGACACAAGTTACGAAACGTAACGCCATAGATCTTGCACGCTACGTTCGTACTTTGCTATCAGCATGAGACATGTATCGCCAAATTTGAGAAACTTTGAGTGGAGGCGCTTGGTGGAATAGCCCTGTTTTATAAGTTTCTGCAACAATGTTTGTGACGTTGATTGAAATCGTCACATTTAACACAGGATCTAGCAAATGCTACTAGGCGAGATATGTATACGCCATATGCAGGTCCCACTGGAATATTACTGTCCAGAAAGGGATAGTTTACGATGTCGAAATTGTAATCATCATTTCATCAAATCGACGAGAGAGAATGCCCGCTTCATTTTTGTAGAGATATAGATCTAAATGTGATGTGCCTGTAGGGCTATCTGTAGTTTCCTTCAAATCCAGTGAAGGTGGATATATATCCTTCACTGCGTCATTTATATAGCGATTATCCACAGCGAGAAGATCGTCTATATAGCGTTTGGTGAATGAGAAGGAACGGGCTTTGAATGCATCGATTTTTGAAAGCGCTTGCATATAGTCATATTCCTAAGATAACAGATACAGGTCAGCCAACAGGGGTGCACAATTAGTACCCATTGGAATACCTATATGCTGCTGATATATTGTGTTGCCAAATTTCACATAGATATTTTTAATGAGAAATTAAAGCAACTCTATAAACAATGAAACATCCATGAATGATATCTCTTGTATGTAGTAGAGCTGAAGAAGGCTTTATGGCTTCCGACATTAATATATCTACGGTCAGTTTTCTTGAACACAGATACTATTAATGAACTTAGACGATCAATAAGGTCCTGATGAGGGATTGTAGTATAGAGAGTCGAGAAATCCCATGTGGATACATGTCTGTACGGTATGTGACCTTTAGCATCAAGTTCTTCCGTAAGACATTTTGAGTTTTTTAATATCCACATACATTCAACGCCAGAGTTTTTTACTTTTGTTATCATCCTTGTAAGTGTTTGAATATCTTGTGTAAAACAAATGAAACTCCATACATTTGTTATTCAGCTTTTGTCATACAATAATTATGCAATCGAAGTTTCGATAAAACCTTTCTGAATTTTATCAATTTTAGATACACAAGATCTCAATTTTGACAAGATCAATCTTCAAATTCGTTTTATAGTGAGATAAAATGGAAATATGTAACAGAAATTATATCCTAGGTATCTAATTCTGCAAAAAATACAGGAGATTGAGAAATCTCGTTAAAAACCGGCTTCCTCTAAGTAATTGAGATACATACTGGGAATTTGCGGCACAATTATGGATATATTTATTGATAGTCCAGAATTGTCCTCTCTTGTACCATATCATTGAGCAGAAATTGTTTTTCATATGCTCGGCTGAATCCTAAACAAACCATTGCTGAGTACATTAGTATACTCATTGTTGTTCAATTCACCTTCAATGTCTTGCCGATATTGTGACAAAGAACAACAATATATCGATCACGTCAAACACTGCAGGGCTTGATCTCCACTGGCACCCGAATCCCATAAGCACTCCCGCAAAATTAATTCACGGAATCCATCAGGTTCTTGTAAAATTTTAGCAATTTGTATAGAAATGATAGGGCTTGATTCCCGGAGGGTTAGATAGCGAGAATCTGCTTGGATTTCCATAAGAAAAACAAGGCTTTCACTGACTACGTCCGAAACGAGGGAAAGCTGCGTAAATATGGACAGAGGCGGTTTATTTTTGATATCCTTCTTGGCTACAACTAAATAACTGAGTTTGGTAGATGTACTAAACTCGTTTCAGCAGATATACGAACGGACGTACATGGCGCCGACAATACCCCGGGTCAGTATTAGGGTTCATGTTCCGATTTTCAGTGAGCAGTAACATTTTGTCAAAACTGGATAGTTTCAAAATAATAAAAAATATGACATCATTGCTAGTATCTTAACGTTATTCAGAAGAAATTCTGATAAATTTTTTAGACAAAAATAACATCTCGTGCACGGAGAATTGACAAAACTGAAAAACGTGTTTAACCGTATTTTGATTTAATATCGATTAGATATTCATACAATTGTAAAATGGTGTTTTTAACAGAGAGGTAAGAATAGCGTATATGGTTTTACATAATATTACCGGAAAGTACCCTACACTACAGTGAAAGTATGTTCTCTTGCAGAAACAATGTGATTCATGTAGATGAATTACAGAGTAGGGTATTTTATGAGGGAGGCATCCATAAAGTATGTACGTATAGTAAATGTCAGTATCAATACCTCTCAACGTGTTCCACCCTCTGTGCTAAACCTAACCTAATGTACATCAGACTGCATTGTTTGCTGAAAATTAAATATGTACAAGCATCCACGCCAATTCAGTTGTCATGGTATGTCGCATTATCAAACCCCAAGCCATGAGTTAATTTAAATACCGGCCATGGCAAGTCCTGTAGTCACGAACCAATGTCATGAATTTGCAGAACCCATGTATCAGTTTCTCTATATTATACATACCCATTAATTTGTCTGGGGGTTTTGCAGAATTTTCATGGATGTTGAAAACGCTGGAGAGGATGGTAATTTTCTTTCATGCCTAAAAAATGCGCGACCAATTAATGCATTGAAAATACCACAAATACTGTTTCATGCATGCGGAAAACTAGTGAATCTCTATATATGTAATATAACGACTAAACAATTTGCCTATTGACATCGGATTTTCATGGGATTTTCCAGGTAATTTCACTGGACGTGTTCATGGTCTCATATCGATGAGGGAGAAGAGAAATATATCCACTTTATTGCATTGTTGTACAATTTATCGACCTGATCGCACTGGATAACAAATGAAATATATCGAACTGCTTTTACCTTGATCACCACAACCCTGTCACCACACCATTTTGATAATTGATCCTGATAACAACATGCTTGTCATCAGGTTAGAAGATAATATACCACAGAGTGAAGCATACCTGAATTATGCTATTATTGAACCATAGGCTAGCTTCCGAGTGTTCTCAACACTAAATCCCTATCCAACTAAGGACAATTAACCAAGACCGTCTGTGTCACTGACAGAGATGGTCTAACAATAAGCATGCACTAACCGCATTTGTCAGTTACAACAGTCAAGGTTCAGTCAGGTCTCCATATATTTATGGAGTACCAGGCATGAAGGCCATTATGCCCCCCCCCCCCCACCGAACTTTTCCGTGATTTTTTAGGTTATCATATTGGGGTCATTTTTAGACCATTTGCACAACCCAACGAGCAGAGGATCATGGGTAAATTCAAAATGGCGGCCACGTGGGGCACCAGAATAATGATGTTTTCTTCATTTTCAATATTCCTGCTTTTCTGGGTGGGGAAGTGGGCAAAGATTTTTATTTAACACCAGGTTGTTATTTACTGATTGATCATGAAGTTTTTGTGAAGAAAACACATAAATAAAAAATTGAAAAAATTTGACGTAACTGTGACATCATCAAACCGGCCATGTTGAATTTTTACACTTTATGGTAGAGCTTGGCAGAAGGGTATAGTGTGGTTAGCTTCAGCCCTCAAGCTCAAGGGATAAGAAAAATATTCGGGGTGCTGAAATGCCCCTTCCCTCCTCCCCAAGCATGGACAGGTTCGAAATAGCCCATACCAGACAGGATTAAGTCCCAAAGACTTTCAAATTTGTTTTGGGTAAATTCCAATATGTTTGTGTAACGTGTATTTGATGATGACAAAAGTTCCTTCTCAAAGGTCGTGACCTATAACTTCAATTTCTTCCCGAAATTCAGGAAATCCTCCCTAAATTAGGTGACGAAACCCACAATATTCATGAAATAAGATGGTCATCTCTCAACTGAGGTTAATGTCTTGAATTTCAGGCAGAAATATCTGTGAAAATGAATTATAGATGTGGGGCCTGCATTGTTCAGCAAGAATCTCAAGTCAGTATTAGGTTGTAAATTCCATTCTGTATAGTTAAGCATCGAAGCAAGATTTAAGACACAGAAGCTGTATCACGACTCAGTGAATTTGTAAAAGAATGTTTCCTCGTCTAATTTAGAACGGAAACTAGTTATTGCATGTTGACTCTGCCATGCAGAGCTTCATTATAAACAGTTAAAAAATTTCAACAGTTTTTTAACTTGACAACTCATTAGTGAATGATCAAAACATGATACAAATTTAATCATGAAAACCAATAAATAAATACAGGGAGACAACAGATAATGCAGCCAACCATGTCATGTGTTAAATTAACATGATAATTGCTGAATAAAGAATATAGAAGATTTTTTTCAGAAATTCTACTCAATCATTCATCTTGTCACTGGACCTGATTAAGGATAATTTCATCAAAACGGAATGAAAGTCAAGGAGTATAGAACCAAAGGCCAGCAACTCTTGTATAAAGCTAACAACCAGGATAATCGCCCGAGCGTCTTCACGAAATCAATATCATAGCTCCTCGCTCAGGAGGTTAATGAGCAAACAGTAGAGTATTCGGGTACATTCTGGTGCTCAATAGCAGTTGAACATGATTATTGCATTAAGTGTCTGTTGGATGGGATTGAATTTCGTTGGAGAACATATTGTATATCATGAAAGAAAATTAGCCTTTCTGTGGTATAGCAAATGATATCCAGAATGTCACTAATTTTCTAAATGTCACAAAGAACATTAAAGTCGTATTGCGGATAATGAGTGTCAAGCTTTTTGGAAATCGACGAGAGTTACAATCATCAATACTCAATGATGGTCAAGAAGAGAAGTCATTAATTAAGATTTATAGAACGTAAGGCGAGGTTAACCCTATTTAACAAATCACACTGCATACAATAAATTTCTCCGTACTAACAGGTGTTATTGCTGATAGGCTAATTTCATTGATTCATTGCTGCTTCTTTCAGTGTTATTGCTGGCTATAAACAATGAAACATCCATGAATGATATCTCTTGTATGTAGTAGAGCTGAAGAATGCTTTATGGCTTCCGACATTAATATATCTACGGTCAGTTTTCTTGAACACAGATACTATTAATGAACTTAGACGATCAATAAGGTCCTGATGAGGGATTGTAGTATAGAGAGTCGAGAAATCCCATGTGGATACATGTCTGTACGGTATGTGACCTTTAGCATCAAGTTCTTCCGTAAGACATTTTGAGTTTTTTAATATCCACATACATTCAACGCCAGAGTTTTTAACTTTTGTTATCATCCTTGTAAGTGTTTGAATATCTTGTGTAAAACAAATGAAACTCCATACATTTGTTATTCAGCTTTTGTCATACAATAATTATGCAATCGAAGTTTCGATAAAACCTTTCTGAATTTTATCAATTTTAGATACACAAAGGCCAGCAACTCTTGTATAAAGCTAACAACCAGGATAATCGCCCGAGCGTCTTCACGAAATCAATATCATAGCTCCTCGCTCAGGAGGTTAATGAGCAAACAGCAGAGTATTCGGGTACATTCTGGTGCTCAATAGCAGTTGAACATGATTATTGCATTAAGTGTCTGTTGGATGGGATTGAATTTCGTTGGAGAACATATTGTATATCATGAAAGAAAATTAGCCTTTCTGTGGTATAGCAAATGATATCCAGAATGTCACTAATTTTCTAAATGTCACAAAGAACGTTAAAGTCGTATTGCGGATAATGAGTGTCAAGCTTTTTGGAAATCGACGAGAGTTACAATCATCAATACTCAATGATGGTCAAGAAGAGAAGTCATTAATTAAGATTTATAGAACGTAAGGCGAGGTTAACCCTATTTAACAAAGCACACTGCATACAATAAATTTCTCCGTACTAACAGGTGTTATTGCTGATAGGCTAATTTCATTGATTCATTGCTGCTTCTTTCAGTGTTATTGCTGGCATTCCAAATCTTCTGTCGTCATAGACAGATGTTCCCACATTTATTTTCCTTTTTGTGCTGTTGCCCCGCACTACTGCTAGTACTGATAAGGCGACGATTTGGGGGAAAACATATATTAAAGTACCCTGGTCTCAACTGCATGTATTTGTCATGTCGCTTCGATTTAGGTCCATCAAGCACAAACAGTTTCTCAAGGCAAAACAGCTGTTTCTTTGTTTATAGAAAAGATGACGGTTTTGCCTCTAGTGTGAATCAAATGGCTGATGAAAGTACGAAAATAGCTATGTCAGAAGAAGTACTGAAGTATCAGTAATATAAGCTGGCATTAAACGCAACATTAAGAGATTGTGGAAAACGATGCCGGAGTACTGACAATAAGTCATATGACCCCATAGATTAATTCACTGGCTGCATATTTCCAAAAACATCACAAGAACCAAAAGACATCACTGTGATGATTTGTATCTCAACCACGCTTTGATTGTAGCTGTTCATGTCGATATATTGAGTGACATGACGACACGGCTCCTAGCACCGGCTTGAGCGGTATCAGATACAAATATTCCAGACCGATGATGTATAATAACCCTTCAAGTCATCTGTTGGAAAATGATGAACTATGTGACCGTCGTAACATTACCGATCTTGATATTAAGGGAACGACAAAGGCTATTTTCATGTGAAATGAAGGAAATGAATATCCTATAGCTACAATTGACTTACATATTCATTTTCATCAAATAGAAAAAAACTGTTATTTAATTAGTGTTAATATTGAGTTTATGATGGGAATGAATTTTTGTCCATCGACTCAAATGAACGCGGGGCCGTTAAAGTGATAGTAAACCCTCAGACGAAGTGAAGGTGAAATGAAAGACGAAATTCAACTGTATTGGAATGTATTTTTACTTCATTTATGTGATTTTTTTCTAATCATATAAAAAGTACTTGACGTTTTGTAAGGTAACTCATAAGTGCCAAGTCAATTTGAATCTTGCATTTAATTTCCTCGGTGTTGATGGAACATACATATTGGAACAATGAGTTTGTGTTGAAACTTAAAGTATACACACCTTAAGCTTGAATCAAGCATTGGAAACTGCATACAAAATTTGAAATATATGTATTAAGTTAGTGTGACGTCACTGCACCTAGATATGATCGAACATACTACCATAGTGCAGAAGCAAAGTAACTCCGAATAAACTTAATAAACGCATGGTGACAGTCTCAATATTTCGACAAAATTTTATTTGTCATCTTCAGGATGTGATCTAACAGCAGTTACAGGCACTTATATACAAAAACAACTAACAAAGACTGAAATGGTTCGATACACAAAATTAGAGGGCAATAGCCAATCAGATAATATGTGAACATAACAAGGTAAACATGAGTGGCACATAGGCAAGACAAGGAATACACACGCCACATAGGCCTGGCAATACACAATCGAAATGGCAATAGTTTGATAAGGATTAATAGTGGCGGGTGGTGACTTATTGAGGTGTGTGAGTGTGTTTAGAGTGGCTGCAGAAATGTCAATCATGAGAATAAACGCAAGTGAAACAGAGATTACAAAAAATAAAATATGTATTAAGTTGATTAGAGAAACGTAACAAAGGTACCTAGGATTGAAATCAGAAATAAAATATGGAGAATTGAATAGTTACAGAACGGGAAATGCTGAGCTATATTAGGCTATTATATTAGACCACCAATTCCCAGTATACGAGTTGTCACAGCGACACAGCTCACCAATTACCAATATAAGAGTTGTCAGATCATTTCCATCATATCTCATAAGATTTGTATCTAATACCGTTTATGCCGGTGCTAGGGGCCGTGTGGTCATATCATCCAAGTTGCCACATGAACAGGTACAATAAAAGCGTACCTGAGATTCAACACATATCAGGAATCGTTAGATTCTTGGTATGTGCTTTACAATAGGTTAATCAGAAGACTATGATGTGAAGCCATGTGACTCTGTCAGTATGTCGGCACCTCTTCCCACTTCCCTTATATGTGTTGTAATCTAATATAGTTCAGCATTTCCCGTTTTGAAACTATTCAATTTTCCATATTTTATTTCCGATTTCAATCTTAGGTACCTTTGTTACGTTTCTCTAATCAACATATTTTATTTTTTCTAATCTCTGTTTCACTTGTGTTTATTCCCCTGATTGACAGTTCTGCTGCCACTCCATACACACTCACACACTTCAATAAATCACCCCCATCACTATTAATCCTTAACAAACTATTGCCATTTCGATTGTGTATTGCCAGGCCTATGTGGTGTGTGTATTCCTTGTCATGTCTATGTGCCACTGGTGTTTACCTTGTTATGTTCACATATTATCTGACTGACTATTGCCCTCTAATTTTGTGTATCGAACCATTTCAGTCTTCGTTAGTCGTTTTTGTATATAAGAGCCTGTAACTGCTGTTATATCACATCCTGAAGATGACAAATAAAATTTTGTCGATATATTGAGACTGTCACCAAGCGTTTATTAAGTTTATTCGGAGTTACTTTGCTTCAGCATTATGCCAAGCTTATCAGTGGATCAACACGATACTACCATAGAATACTATGCTTTGTTTGCAGTTTACTCTGTGTAATAAACTTAATAAATGACAAAAAATATTTTCCGACACTGTTTTCAATGGTCTTTTATTTGATGTAAACTTTACTTGAGGGTTTACGATCACTTTAATGAAAATATATATAACATAACGTTGAAAATATTGACTCGAGTAACGTGGCATTATCAAATATCAATTACGAAATTTCTAATCAGCAGACCGTCCTCCACTTATTAACCAATCACGAGCCAGGACATGCTTATATGCTAATACTTAAATCAGTAACTTTTGCACACGGCCACCTACAAAGTATTAGTTCCGGTATACCTACATGCTCAATTTACACCTGTTTACACGTTCTGTCCTTAGTGTGTAGCGCTAGCTTTGTCTGCATCAGCTGTTTCCAAATCTGAACTCCATACATATTTTGTTCAGTTCAATTCTATTCAATAGTATTTATCTACATTTCTACTAGAGTCGAATTTCATGAAAATATACACGGTGGTAAACAAATAGGTAAGAGCGAGATTAAAGTTTCAAAACAATATACACATTATTAAATATATATGTTAAATATCAGATTGAAGATATATGAATTAAGATCTATGAAGATAAATAAATAATAGTATCACATATTGAAAATATCATTTCTTAAAGGAAAACACATTGTGTAACCTCATTGATACAAAATAATATCGTAAGAGAATAATAAGTTGTTCTCAAACATTTTGATAATACTTTTCAACAATGATTTCGTTTTAAAGCAAATATTCCTTGAGCTTATATTTAAGAGAAGATAAGTGGTGCTTTAAACCTTAAGGGGAAGTAAATTCCGGATATGGGTACCTCTGTATTGGAAACTTTACTTCAAAAGTCGTGTCCTGTTCTATGTGACATAATAACTCTTGAATATGTGTTCCTTACAGAATTAAATATTCAAGTATTCAGTTGCCAGGCGTGAATGAACGTTATACAATAAAATGGCTTCGCTAAAGATAAGTCGGGGTTTAAAAGGTAACCAGTTAAGATATTCAAAATAGATTGGTTTTCGGACTAACAAAGTCTGCATCTAAAATCGTGATAGCACTGCCGGTCTGTAGCTTCGGAAGTTTGTTCTTGATATATACAAATTGCTAATTGTGAGATCAAAGATATATTAGGTAAGAAGTATTAGGATAAATAATAGTATGTTCACATATTGAAAATATTACAGGTGAACGCATGCATAAATGAAACTATATTGTGTAACCGTATTGATACAAAAATGTATCGCAAGAGTATAATAAGTTGCATTATAAATGTAATTGCTCATAAAATATTGCTCATAAAGCTTTCCATTTAAAAGCAAATATGCCTTGAGCTTGCATTTAGAAGAAGGCAGAGAGGGTTTGCATTTAACCTCCAAGGGAAGTAAATTCCGGATTTGAGTACATCTGTATAAGAAACTTCTCTTGAAAAGCTGTGTCCTGTGCTGAGGTATATACATGTATAATGCGTTGCTAACAGTGGGACTAATAACTGGAATGTTCGGTCCTTACAAAATAAAAAGTGTTCAGGTATGCAGGCACCGGATCTAACAGAACCTTATACATTAAAATGGATTCGTTAACAATAACAATGGTAACATTTCAATACATTTAATATGTTCGATTTTCGAACTAAAAATATCTGCGTCTAAAATCGTGCTGGCATTTCTATCCTTCAGCTTCACATGTTTGCCCTTGAGCTGAACGGCCCCACAACTAACAATAATCTAAAGGAGGCAGTATAACACAGCACAATTCGAGAATCAATATGTAAATTTCCTTTAAGTCTCCTCATCCAAACGATGCCAATATTCAATTTTTCGCATAACATTATGAATGTGGTTTCTCCAGTTTATGTCCTCGTCAATTTTGTTGCATACTTTGAGAACTTTGTAGCAACTATTCCCTATCATTCCAGTATGTAAGTAGTTTTACATCTTTTGAACATAACGGAATGCAATCGCCTATCGGTATCTGAGAGGTTTCATGGCTCACCGAGCTGGGCTGCTGAGAGTTATATGAAATGATGGATGTATGCCAAATTCGGACTTTCCGGAATCAATCGAAATTAACTTTTATGATGATCTAAATCTATCATGGAGATGGCAGACCAGAAAATTCATCGCAGAAGGAATCGTGTTTGTTCTCCAACTGCCAATTCCAATATTGATGGTACAATAGACGCCCAGACGGCAGTACTACATACGTTACTTTAGTGTTTCTATACTCACAGACACATTACCGGTCATGGTATTCATGGAACGAGAAATATTATTTCCATGTGAAGTGAACCAAACGAATAACCTAGCTACAATTGTCGTAGATATTTATTTTCCGTCAAATAGAAAAGAAAACTGTTATTTGATCACTGTTAAAATTGAGTTTATGATGGGAATGGCTCTTGTCCGTCGACTCGAACGAACGCGGTGCCTTTATTAAAAACACGAATAACTAAGATTAACTACAGAAGTCGATCGACCGACGATGAACAGATTCATTCTGAAGTCATAATTACACGCAATATGGAGGCACAAAATTCAACCTCAGGCAACCCATATTACCAGTACATGCATATTGTATATTTGCGCTCCACTGTTGGAAATGACTTTCCAATGTATAGAAAGTAAAATAACTGGTACTCGCCATTGGTCTACTATATGAAAAGGTATCGATACCTTCGGCATGAAAAAATGTCAGTGAAGAATTTCACCAAACAACAATCTGATTTCAACGTAATACTTGCAAGTCCAACATATCTCAAAAATAAGCGAGGTCTCTGGCGCTAACGTTTCGTAACTTATGTCTAATTTCGTTTGACCCGGGGCTAGGGCCGTACGATCTCGTGTACTTCAAGATTCTCATGACGTTCATATGAAAATGTTCAATGAAAGCGTGACCGAGATACATCATTCTCCAGTTAACGACTTTGCAACTAATATCATATGAATTAAGAATACTGAACAGCGATACGGATTTTATATTTTTGGAACATGCCTGCATCATTGAAAATTGCTGACCGCTTCGCTCTTGCAGGAAACTAGCCTATGTTCATGTATACTATGATAGTTTTCATTCAATTTGGAGCTAATACTGTTATATGAATCAGGCTTTTACATTAAGGACGCGGAAATTCTTTAACTGGACCGAGCCTGGTTGGGGGGGGGGGGGCGTTATGGCTATGTTTTTGGGAAGAAATGACATAAATAAAATCGAAAAATTTGACCCAAAAATCGACCAAAATATGCTTTTTTAATATGACGCCGATGTGACGTCATCACAGCGGCCATCTTGATTTCTTTACAGTTTCTGTTAGATCTTGGCCAAGCAGTATATTGTGGTAAGTTTCAGCTCCCTAGCTCAAGGTGTAAGAAAAATATATAGGGGGCCCCGAAATCACTCCCTCCGGCCTCAGCAGCTCCCAAAAACACAGGCCAGAAAGGGTTCAATTCAATTCAATTCAATATACTTTATTTAAAGAGGGTAAAAACACAGTTAGTACAATGACTACCCTGTGGCCCTCATTATATTTATGTACATCAGCGATAGAATATATACAAGATAAACAAATAATAGAACATGTAGTTAAAATAGCATAAACAATAAAAACATACGCCGTAAAAGATGACGGTTGAATATTGAATGACGGATTAGACGAATGTATTTACTAAAATATATACAGAATTAAAGAAAAATATAATCATAGTATACATAAACATAGACTAGTTTCCTGCAAGAGAGAAGCGGTCAACAGTTTTCAATGCTGCCGGCAAGACATCATGATGTTCCAAAAACTATCACATCCATATCGCTGGTGAGTATTCTTAATCCATATGATTTTTCAATTCGCTATGTAGGAAATGACTTATCTCAGCCACACTCTGATGAGGACTGTTCATAATAACGTCATGAGGATCTTGAAGTAAATGAGTTCATACGGCGCCTAGCCCCGGGTTACGCGGAATTGGACGCAAGTTACGAAACATAACGCCATAGATCTTGCACGCTACAAAAAAGCACTATCGATGTACATTCAATTTCTTTACTAAATGCTTACCACAGATATTACTATTTAGGTCAGTTATAAAAAAAAGTGGACTGTCCGCCTCGTCGATATCCGGCAAAAGAGATTAGTGGGAAAACGCATGTTGAAAGATAGGACAAAATCTTGAATCCAAAGAGTAGGTATAGACTCAAAGCCAATAAAACAATAGCTCATTTTTAACCACCTGAATGTACTATGGCTCTGTTCTGTAGGATACATCGGCGTGATTTCTCCCAATGAATTAAAGTATCGATATCCCAAGTAACCCTGATGACGTGGATTCATGCGCTAATTATATCTTCACTGCTTGTGACGTCATTTTTAATGTGACCAACGTCGATGACATGACTTTTTGTTATACCATTCATTGCAGTAAAATCCCTTTATTCAACTGATACTATTCAGTATCTCATTACCAAGTAAAGAATAAAGGCACATCATCCACAACCCGTCACTTCACTGCAATGCCATTCGTCAGACGTTCTATGTCCGCGATGTTTTCAGTTCGTGACAGATATTTCCTAATTTACTACAGGCTGTCACTCAGTCGATTATTAATGTCTATTCCACTTCCACGGGGAGACTATCAGACTGATCCGACTGTGCCATATTTGTCAGTCGGAAATATATTTACACTAATTTTGTAATGAGTATATGTCTGAAGGAATGAAAAGAAAGGATCGAGCGGAAGGATGGGAGAATACTTCCGTCCGCGATATTCAAATAAATGGCTAAATAACTGCGTTGGACACGATCCCGCTGAGTTCTTCTGCAGCTTCATGTTAATTGCTCCAGACCATTATTTGGTATATTACTATGTTTTATGTACAGTCCTCGTTTATCTCAAGCTACCATTTTAGCCTTCTTTCCTCACAGTGGTCGGTGCACAGTAGAGGATACACTTATCAAATAAAACTGTTGATTTCAGTATTGCCATAGTCCACAATTCCAACAAGGAATGATATACCCCACTGAACTATGCCAATACTGAAAACAAGACACAATTCCAACACGGGATCTGATACCATACCATTCTCTCAAGGTCAGAGTACGAAACCGCCTAAATTGTCGGTGTAACTCCCTCCAACTGCACTGGTAGAAATACGCAGCGCGCATGCGCATTCAGTCTATATCGATTTTGATCGACACCGGAAGCATGTAGCTGCATACGAAAGAGATGAAGAATGCATTCAGAATATTTACAGAAGAATGAAGTAAATTAAGTAATCAACTATTTGACAAGAGCAAAGAGTACAATCTTTAGGTGTGACATCGTCAATCCACTCCGCACCATTCAGAAAAGGGCGATACTGATTTTCGCATGCTTTCAAACTATACTTACTCAATTGTGTTAAAGAAATTACAACACATATAAGGGAAGTGGGAAGAGGTGCCGACATACTGACCGCGTCATATGACTTCACAGAATAGTCTTCTGGTAAACCTATTCTAAAGCACATACCAAGAATCTAACGATTCGTGATATGTGTTGTATCTCAGGTACGCTTTTATTGTACCTGTTCATGTGGCAACATGGATGATATGACCACACGGCCCCTAGCACCGGCATAAGCGGTATTAGATACAAATCTAGAGAGCTATGATAGAAATGCTCTGACAGCTCGTATACTGGTAATTGGTGAGCTGTTTCGCTGTGACAACTCGTACATTGGAGATTGGTGAGCTGTATCGTCGTCAGATGTAAATGACGGCAATTAACACAAAAGACTAGTCTGTAAGGCCCGATGTCGACCCAGCATCAACTCACAGTTGCCACCGAATAATAATAATGAGGATAGTAATGCCCAGAAGCTCATGAATATGAACATTGTTTTTACAGTATCATTTGATATATTGTTCGATTACTAAAACCACTCCATACCAGAAACTAGAACTGTGAAGATATCTTCGTAATAGAAAAAAACACACCAAGGTAATATTCAACTACTATTTTTCTGTGACATACATGCATTTTATAACTTTCTACAAACTTCAGATCGAGTTTATCTATGATGGCGTGCGTTTACCAAGAGTCCTAACCCGCAAGCCTCTTTTTGCAAAGAAGGATTAACAATGGCGCATATGACAAATTCTGGCCCAAGCCGAAGTGAAATTTTTCAGTCATGGAATTCATCAGGCTGGCACCATTGGATGTTCATCGTTTCTATATTGCTTTTCATCTTTTATTTTAATCGTGCTATGAATTTGGGTTGGCTGCACCTTGAAATTAAGATGTTTCGATCATGGACGCGGATGTTGTTGATGGACGACGACCATCCTCTGTTTGAACGATAAAACATTGATATTTTCACTTGAAGAGGGAAAATGTCAGAACTATGAGCTTTCAAGATGCCTTGAAGAGTTTTCTACCTTCTCGAATAAGGGAATGTATTTGGAAGGTACACTTTATCATTTGGGCAACTCTTTGCTGAAATTATATTAATCGTTTTTGAATCAACCTCGGTGAAATGTTCGGGCATCATAGTTCCCGAATTTTGTCACACGGCAAGTTGAATATTCCATAATTCAGTTTGGCCATCAATGCATTATCGGTTTTATCACATTAGAACTGCTGGGTGATAAATGTAACTTCTCAAACTGATTCGTACCTTCTTACGACGCCATTATAAAAACTAATCCTGAATTTGACATGCTTGTCTTCACCTGATATGATCAAATACACTAATACACCTTGTTAACAGGCATCATACCAGAATAGACATGCTACTGTGTTATCTGAGCTCAACGTCGATAAACGTTGGATACTGAGACGTAAAATGCAGCCCAGATAAGAATTGTGGATAAAAAAGTCTTCCCTGTTTACAGATCTACGCGTCAGAGAATAAACTCACGTCAGTAAACGGCTAATACGTACGTAATTGATTCTATGTCTGACCAGTAGATGGTGCTTGTATAGCATTCTAAGACACTTCAGTACAAATTCCAAGAATCCGAGAAACATCTGTATCCGACAATAACTGAAAATATACATTTTTGTAGCGTTTATTTCCTCATGTAATCAAGGGTGGGGTAATTACTTTTAGTTTCATCCGAAAGCTTGACATTCAGGCAATTTCTTAGTTAGAAATCCTTAAATGTTGCTGGATGTAGTTTTTGTAATCATTCCGCAACATCGCCCCATGAAATCAGATATGGAAGCCGTATGAGAGCCTGTTCATAGAAAATGTTAGAAATTCTATTCAGTCATCCAATATGTCACTGGATCTGGTTAGAGAAACGGAATAAAAGTCAACGAGTATAAAACCATAGGAATCATGGCCTCTCGTTAAAACCTAACGACCAGGATAATCGCCGAAGCGTTCTCGGAGAATCGATATCGTAGGTCCTCTTCTGTAAGCTTAATGAGCAAACAGCAGAGTATTCAGGTACATTCTGGTGTTCGATACTAATCCAAGGATTTAACAGTTGAACATGATTATGTCATTAAGTGTGTATTGGATGGGACTGAACTTCGTGGGAGAACATATGGTATATCATGAAAGGCAATTAGTGTTTTCGTGATGTAGCAACTGATCTTCAGAATGTCATTGATTTTTCTGAATGTTGCAAAGACCATGAAAGCCGTATTGCAGGTAATGGGTTTCACCAAAAATACTAATTTGGAGATCGACGCTCCAGTGGTGCCCATCAACAGAAATTATCAATTAAACTTCATATAATACAAGGCGAGATTAACCCTGCTTAATAAAGCTGAACACATATCCCAGAATACGATAAATTTTCCTGTACTAACAGGGTTCAATGCTAATAGCCCATAGCTTATAGCTCTAGTGTTATCGCTGGCATTCCAAGTATTCGGTGGACAGATGGGTCCACTTTTACTTTTATCTTCTGCTGTTGCCCCACGCTACTGCTATTACTTTTAAAACAACACTGAGAAAACACACACACATATATATCTCGTCGCATCTTACAATTTAATACTAACACACCTATGACTGATTATGACTGACTGACGGAAACCATATCAAACATGCAAATGCTTCAATGTATCAATAGAATGGGTCCACTTTTACTTTTATCTTCTGCTGTTGCCCCACGCTACTGCTATTACTTTTAAAACAACACTGAGAAAACACACACACATATATATCTCGTCGCATCTTACAATTTAATACTAACACACCTATGACTGATTATGACTGACTGACGGAAACCATATCAAACATGCAAATGCTTCGATGTATCAATAGAATAGAGTAACAAATAGGAGTTACACAAATTAAACCCAACATTAAAAGGGTGATGGGAAACGATGCCGGCGTACTGACAAGAATTCATATGACCCCACAGACAAGTATACTGGCTGCATATTTCTAAAAACATCACAAGAACCAAAGGTGATTTGTGTGATGATTTGTATTCTGCCACAATTTTATTGTAGATGTTCATGTAGACATGAACACACGCCCCAGCACCGACCAAGGCCGCACCATATACAAATATTTCAGAGCGATGATGCAATAGCCCTATCAAGTCATCTATTGGAAAATGATTTGACGAAAACTAAAACTTTCGTTAAATGTTAACTAAAACTATAATACCATTGTACAATACTACTATAGAAATCCAAGTAAGATACAACCTCACGGCCAGTGTTGTTTACGCGAAAGGAAGTCTCTTGTTGAAATTTAAAGAGATAAATTTTGTGACTGTTCTGGTGGTCTTAAATATTTCACATAGTACATGTAGCAGTACAGTCTAAGTTCGGATCGGCTTACACGCACATATATTTGTCATGAAGTTTCAATTTTATTATAATTCAGGTAATCGCATGGTACGTTGTGTAAATAATTACTGTTCAGATCCAAATTATAATCGAGGAATGACAATAGATGACGGGTTATTTTAAATGGCACAACAGATAGCCCTGCTCAAAGAGAATCATAGTCAGACAACATTCTGTGACCAAGGTTGACCAGATTTACCATAGATGCATATAAACGACATCACCTTTAAACGATATAATCATATACACTCCGCTGCATAATGAGTAGGTAAGTATATATATATATTTACGTGAATTGGCTTTATCAGTAAATTCTCCCGGTTTTGATATATTCGTTTCACACCTATTGCAGAAGGCTGGCAGTGACAAGTTATTTGAGTGTCCGTGTATACTGTTTTAGATTTTAGATTAATATAGCCTGGGAGCCCATGCAGCGAAATTTTGGTCCCGTTTACACTTTGAGCTGACCAAATTTTGACACTGTAGCATCAAATTGTAGGGTATAAGGGTTAATCCAGGGGTGGCAGTAGAGTGATGCGCGTGGGCATAAGGTAATACTACAAGCGTCTAGTCCGTCATTCATAATCCAGCCGTCGTCCATTAGAGAATATCCGCGTCCATAATCCAAAGACCTATTCCATTTTCCATATAACAGTATTAGCACCAAATTCAAAAAGACAATCATAGTATACAAAAACAGGCTACTAACATTCTTAAATTACGTATCCTGAATAAGCAAAAACTAAATATGAACTTGAGGGTAGGGCAACATTTTCTTATTTATTTGTTACGGAGCCGAAGATAATATGGACAATATTCATATCACCTGGAAGCTGCTTCTTAAGCTATTAGTACATATGTTAATTTCTGTGTCTGGGCCAATGACGTTTCCATAAAGCCAAAAAACGTCACTTTTATCAGACCATTATAGAATGAAAACTGCCAATTTGAGCAATAGAGAATAAGAATGATAACGAGAATGTGATATAAATCAACTACTGGCTAGATGCCAGGTCGTCACTAGGAGTCAATCGTTCAACATGCATTTGAAATCCATGACGTCGCCTATGACGTCACCCAATACCACATTATCGCTTCTTTGTACAACTCAATATTCACATTCTAGCCGACTGCACATCGATTATTTGAACATCACCAGACCTCGTTTTCAACATTTCCCTTACATGCGACGCACAGTAGCACCTAATACCATAGTATCGCTGCTTTGTACGACATAATATTCACATTCTATCGGACTCTGCATACATCTCTTTCACATCATTCACCAGATCTCGTTTTCAACCTTTTGTCACAATCGACACAAGCTATTTTGTTATAGTTCCCACTCGATAGATCATAACTCAGCATGAATGAACTATATTTCCTTATGTAGTTTCTGTTCCTGAACAAGAAAGATCGAACAATTCAAGGATATATACCATATTTCATATTTGCTATGGCGTTTTACAACGCGAATGTGTGCATTGCACGCTTCAGATTTAACACACCCAAACAAACGTTGCCCATACAATGACATTAATTCCGAGTTAATAGGCATAGGTGTTATCACCTGCTTCAAATGATCACTCCAAGCGATCACGTATCTAACGATACTGAATTGTAATTACATTACTCTGCATTATTGTAGTCAATATCGTCCTCACTCTCGTTGCTGGCATGCTTTGCAGCAGCAATTTATTACAGTGTTCAGTTACAAGCGTCTACTCTGTCATTCATAATTCAGCCATCATCCATTAAAGAATATCCGCGTCCATAATCCAAAGACCTATTCCATATTCCATATAATAGTATTAGCACCAAATTCAAAAAAGACAATCATAGTATACATGAACATAGACTAGTTTCCTGCGAGAGAGAAGCGGTCAACAGTTTTCAATGATGCCGACAAGACATCATGATGTTCCAAAAATATAAAATCCGTATCGCTGATCAGTATTCTTAATCCATAATAATCGTTCTAAAGTCGTTATCTAGAGAATGGTGTATCTCAGTCACGCTTTTATTGTGACTGTTCATATGAGCACCATGAGGATCTTGAAGTACATGGGCTCATACGGCCCCTAGCCCCGGATTAAGCGGAATTAGACACAAATTACGAAACGTAACGCCATAGATCTTGCACGCTACGTTCGTATTTTGCTATCAGCATGCGATATGTATCGCCAATCTTGAGAAACTTTGAGTGGAGGCGCTTGGAGGAATAACCCTGTTTTATAAGTTTCTGCAACAATGCAAGTCTATAGTCTGTTAGAGCAAGTCTATAAACAAAGAAACATCCCATGAATGATATCTCTTGTAAGTAGTAGAGCTAAAAAATGCTTTATGACTTCCAACATCAATATATCTACGATCAGTTTTCTTGAACACAGGTACTATAAATGAACTTAGACGGGCAATAAGGTCCTGATCAGGGATTGTAGTATAGAGAGTCGAGAAATCCCATGTGGATACATGTCTGTACGGTATGTGACCGTTAACATCAAGTTCTTCCATAAGACAATTTGAGTTTTCCAATATCCACATACATTAACGCCAGAGTTTTTGGAAATAGTGGCGCAATACCTTTTTCCAAAATGCCTTTACCTTTGAAGGGCCCTCGTCAATAGGGTTGAAAGAAGCTTGGTGGTGCAGCTTCTAGAACCAGCTAAGAATCTAGCTTTGTATGATGATTTATGCAATGTAGCAGCCGCACGCTGGCGTGCATGATAAATTAACTGATCTGCAACTGCATCGACCTCAACATTCCTTTTTGCAGTTACATATTGCAGATGTGAAGCTTGCGTAACAATTCTTGTGCCATTTAACAGATTTGTCAAAAAGACCATGTTCCGTTTCTAGACGTGAATATACATCGTCTTTGCGGAGTTTTGTAGTATCCACTAGCTTTTGCACAGATGTCTATGTTCCAGCTTGCAACTTCTGGTCTTTGATCTTCACTTGACAAACGATGGGGCCTACATTTTTCACAGCAGCCTAGGTCTTTTAGACACAATTTTTACACCCGGGCTTTTAAGTGTGTCCGCCATGGCGTATAGCCTGTTTCTATATTCTACTCAATTCTGCCTTTTTACTTCAGAATCATACTGCAAGGAAAATATATATTAAATTAATATAAATTAAAGAAACATAATTTAGCCGTACAACAAAATATTTGCGAGTTAACCATGTAATAAGACATGTGCAAGTTAGTCGTGATTAGGCCCCACCCACCTCAGGCTGAGGGAGTCTCGACTGTGAAAAGAGTTACGGGTATCATACTTTGATTTTGAGTGAGTTCCATGATTAAAAAGTTCAGCAATTAACAACTGTTTAATTTTAATCTAAAAAGAAATCAACGAGTATCTCTTTTTCAATTTACGGTTATTGGGTGAGCTATGCGCCACCACATTACCGGATCGTAAAACCGATAAGACGGATATTACGTTACGTACGTCAGCATTTCGTATTTCCTAATACCTCATCATCTATCAGTTTGTCTGTTATATTGGCTTTCATTTGATATATAACATAATAAATCTTGAAATCAACGATCAAGTACAGGCGTCTTCTGCTTACCCTACCTCCTATAATTTTATGAGCACTCTGCATAGCGCAGTACCACACGGTATATTCCTGCAGCGGTCTTATGCCCACGCGAATTATTCTACTGCCACCCTTGCGCACACCCCCATACCATACCCTTCAACACTGTAAGGTCAAAAATTGGTCAGCTCGAGGTGTAAACGGGACCAAAATTTAACCCCCTTATCCCGCAACAGCTCCCGGGCTAATACACGGGATCTTCAATAATGCTACACACTCCGATCTTCTCCACGTAAACGCATTTTAATGCACGATTTAAGTTTAATTGTGTTATGTTCACTTGATAAACGCTTCGGCAATAGGGTCGAAAGGTCTGCATTAAATTGTATTAATTTTATGTTTACTTGATAAATGCTCCGGCAATAGGGTCGAAAGCTCTGCATTTAATTGTATTATTTTATGTTCACTTGATAAATGCCCCGGCAATAGGGTCGAAAGCTCGTGCATTAAATTGCGTTTACGTCAAATACAACACAACATTTCAAAAAGATGAACCGTGCTGCCAAGAAGACAAATTCACTGACTGCATATTTCTAAACGCATCATGAAAACCAAAAATGATACTTGCGATGATTTGTTTCTCAGCCACTCTTTTATTGAACTGTTTATGTGGATATCTTCAATGGCATGACCACATAGCCCCTAGTACATACGTGAGTCTGAAATGATCAGTCTAAATTGCAGGAAAATTAATGGATTGAAGTATTTTACAGATTGTCTTCTCCTTCCCCATCACTAACTTATCCAGTGTCGTTAAAACTGGTATTATACAACTATTGCAAATATTGTCCTAAAGCTACCCGTTCTCTCCGAGTATGACTGAGACCTCAGTTTTCAACATATTTATCTCATTTTTGCTCACCATTTCAGAGAAGAAATTCCTTCAATATTTCCATTTATAGGTGTCAAATGCTTATAATACTTTATTCAATTCATCTCGTAAATTCCCATAACCTTTCAATGAATAGTTATTTCATTTGAAAAATTGTATTCAAGTTTAAAGCTAAGTAAGTAACATTGCTACTTAAATTGTGCATCCTGTGTGGTAGTAATGCCTTATTATTGGACAGATTCATTCACCATTGTCAATCATAATCTGCGGTACATTACACACGCTGTGTTGTAACAATATGTGGAAGTAATGAATTACGAAGTCTTTGTGTACCGTATTCGGAGTTACATATGCTCTGTGTTAACTAAGATAGTGCGCTGGTGATGTTGGGCTTTGGCGGTCATCTTCCGTATTTTTCCCATTCCTAGGTTAAGAGACAGCGATCTAAATCTTATAGCCAAGAATTTTGCGCATCAACATCCATCCAATTTGATACATTTTGATAGATATTGTGATTATCTTCAAATAATTAGAATATAAGAAACAGTTAAATACCATTTAGATGATGTTTTTATGAATATGCTTCAAATCCAAGGCTATTTACCATGTTTTCTGCGTTATAAAATAAAGCATGGGTCACACCACTTAACATAGTCTAAAGTTAAAAGTGCTCACGAATCTATAATGTTTTCTTTGTTTTTCCTCATATTACACAATTAAGACCGCAACAGCGCACATTATTCAAAAGTTAACTAGTTTGATTCACCGCCAGCGGACATCCTTAAGTCAAGCTGCTGAACGGATCCTCTGGTTATTCCTTCATGTAAAAGTTACAGTATGATTATTCACAATTTTGGTATTGTGAGGATAACAAATAAATGCTGGTAACTCGACGATCGGATGTCTTCCACGGCTGCAGATTAAATAATTTATTTAATACATAGGCAATGCATTATTCCGCTATAATAGCAAGTCCTATATCGTAAAATTCAAAGATGTAGAAAATAATTCTGGTTAAATAAAAATGCTATCATTTCAGACTGTATTCTATCTACATGTATGTTCCAATTATTTACTTCTTACATTGTGTTCACGTGCCTCTCGCTTTAATCCGCTCAATCCACTTCATTGGTCAAAGCAATATATTATCAGACCGCTTGACTCAGTCTGAGAATTACTACTAAAGCCTGTTCCCCCTCATAACAAGGTTATATCGCCTTACTTATTGTTCATCGTTACCCAGTTGAGTTATTCCAGTCACAGTAGATGAACTCAAACCGGACCGGATTTCCATCATCATGATTGTCGCTGTACTATATCTGGCTATTAGCTAAAGGCTTTCTTTTAATATGCACCCTATTCAGAAGGGGACGGAAGAGGTAGGGGGAAATGTGTTTACTGGGGTATTATCCATTTTATCGACCTGGTCGCCCGGTGTAAGACATGCAATACGTTATGTTGAACATTTTTACCCTATCACAAAACCATCATAATAAATAATCCTCATAGCCTATAATTTCTATCTGCGTTATCACCGACAGACAACCAGATAGAACGATTCTGATGACGTTATATCAGCCATGAACTGGACGAACGGCGGACCGACATCAGCGATGTCATACCACACGAGATTGAAAGTAGTTCGTCTGCGTATATCCATTTCGAAGTCAGGTGCAAGCCGCGATCTTGAGTGAAGTACCTACATTTATGCCGTATCAAGTTCATTGAGCCGTGTCTTTATCTCGGAAAGCACCAGTAAAAGTATCCGATAAACGGCTGACGTTTCAGTTGCAATCGGGAACCGCGGGGTCCGGTTGTTTAGCAGCTGTGTTGTGTCCAGACAGGAAAGCGCTTTATTATAGATTTCATTGTCTTGTCCAGCTTCCTCGCTACGTTGCAATGAACAACTGTTCGATCAGCACTTGTTGACCAGGATCGCCGATAACGTTAACTGCTTTCGTATCTAAAATCAATCAAATTCAATGTCTGGTTATATGCACCAGATACATCTCGGCTCATCCTTGCCTTGAAAATGTGCAAAATAGATGAGATTCCTTGTGTATTGACCATGTAATGAGCAGACTAGTTCATTCCGTATAAAATATATCAAGGCCATATATAATATAGTTTGTCAATTGAAAAAGAAATGTAATATTTGAAAGTTGTTCTCACTCCGTAAAATTTAGTAAATATAATTCAATTTCGTAGAGTAGTTAAGCTATGGATAAAAAAGATATTGGTTTTATGGACAAGATTATCATTTTTGTCATTCTCCATGTTTTATGTTTAAATGAGGTCGCTAAAATAATTGGTTAGTAAACGACAGAAAAGTATTATACAACTGGTGATTGTAGTGTAGAAAGAAGATCAACCGGTTTATTGGTCTACCCGTACCTCAAAACATTCGCAATGTTGCGGTTCTTAGTTGAGCGTGGGCTTTCAACGTTAGCCGTGGACTTGTTGGCATCGTGGAACGTCCATTTCAAGGCAGCAAACAATTTGTCCAACATTGTTTCTCTCCACAGAAAGCTATAAATCGCAACAATTAACAACACTGAACGTCGAGTTGCTTTTGTGCCATTTGATTCTGACTCGAAACACAACAATCAAACAGTCAAACACTGAGTCTTTGAAAAAAACAGCTATGGTAAATTTGACATCGCAGTATATACCCTGGTCTGCCGTGCTGGCTGATTTAATTGTTTCATTGTCTGACAATCTCTACGGACGAATGCAGAATACTGCCGAACAAATTATTTATTGCGATGGAATGAACATTCGAAATACTTTATCATTCTAAAAGTAATATGCTAATGTTGAAAGTTCACGCCGTTGTAAGAACCCTAATATCTAAACTCTTGCCAGTAAATAGCCAAGGGACTTGTATTAATATTCAATATGATAACGTTGTCATGTATTTGTTTGGAAAATATGAGTTGTGAACTGCCCTCGGAACTATATCGGAAATTTCACAATTTATATCGCCCAACAAACTCATGACAGTGCTATTTGTCATTAATATTCCAGAATTGGCGATGCTTTACAAGAGAGGCCAGCTTTCAGGTGTTCTGGATAAGGAATAACTATTCAAATAAGGACAATGTTCTGAAAGGATTGAGCCAGTCTTTGTCACTGACAGATGTGCTTTGTCAATGAGCAGTGGATGTCGCACCGTATTTGTTACTTACGACAGTGGAGGATTCAATCGGGACACCATCCATTCAGGTCGATCTCACAGAGGCGGAGCTTTGCTGGTGTGTTTCTTGGGAATGTCCAAATGTCTGTGTCTTTGATAATGGCATAAATACATGTACGCACACATTGCGTTCTTTATGGATAAGCCTAGATGTGAGACTTAAGATGACACAGAGAGATTTGTAAAAACTGTTGCCTCGTCTAATTGGAACTGGAACGATAAGATGTTGATCTGAGAACAACTCTTTTGGCCATATACACACTGCCAGATGAAGCTGTTTTCACAAAAGTTCTCTTCAAACAGCTCCTCGGTCGTAAACAGCTACCGCTTTAGAAATTGGACAACTCATCGACGAATGCCCAAAACATGATACAAATGTATCTACAACGAGCATTGTTAAAGTACAGGGACAGTTAAAGTATTTTGATAAAAACATCCTAATTATTTAATAAAAACATGGTGCATTTAGCATATTTATAGCAATATAAAGATTTTACAAATTCTATTCAGTCATCCACCATGTCATTGGACCTGATTAGCGATCAAAAATCGGACAACCAGTTGAGTCATTTCCATAGAACGGAAAAAAGTCAAAGAGTTCATGCAGTAGCATAGAGATCACCATCCATTGTTTAAAACTAACGACCAGGATAATCACTCATACGTTCTCACAGAATCGATATGTCCTCTCTCGCGAGCTTAATGAACAAAGAATGGAGTATTCATGTACATTCTGGTGTTCAGTATACGTACTAGTCCAAGGCTTTAACAGTTGAACATGATTATGTCATTAACTGTGTTTTGGATGGGATTGAACTTCGTTTGAGAACTTATTGAATATAATGAAACGAAATTTAGTGTTTTGTGGTATAGTAACTGATTTCCACAATATCACTGATTATTTTCTAAATGTCACAAAGAGCATAAAGGTCGTATTGCTGGTAATTGGTTTCCCTCAATGAACACATTATTTTCCGAGATCGAGTTCCAGTCATCAATGCTCCAATGACGATCATGAACAAAAACCAATAATTAAACTTTATAGGACGTAAGGCGAGATTAACCATACTTAACAAAGTTGACATATCACAGAATATGGTGTAGTTCTCCGTAATATTGCTGATAGCCCAAATTCGTTCATTCATTGTAGCTTAATTCTTCCCTCTGGTATTCCATATCTTCCGTCAGCAGGTAGACAGATTTGTTCACACTAGTTTTCTTTTTGTACTGTTAGCCCACGCTATAGCTGGTACTTTTAAGACGGCGCTTTTGGGAAAAAGAGATGCATATATTGAAGAGCACTGGTCCCATCTTAACTGTAGCTTTCAGGTTTCGATTTCTATTATAATTCTATATCATGCGTTATTAAGTTAATTTCGATTAGATCCAAACAATAATTGAGAACTGACAATAGATGTGTTTCTGATGAAGAATCTTGGTTTCTGTGCGAGTTTAGTAGATATATTTAAATAAGAATGAATATCTCATTTTGTGCATGTAAACCTTCTAGGTCTCTCTCAACGACAAAGTATTTAGACAAGAAGAAAAGTTGAATCTCACCAATTTCGGATAACATCATTAGTGAATAATTTTCTTGTCATAGAGTTTGCTCTTAACATTTCTTGGACAGAATGTTCAATCTTCATTTGAATTGCGGTATAGAGCAGTCATTGTGGCGACGATTGTTTTGAAAGAAACTCGCAATACCGAAGTCACCCCATAGCTTCGATGAATGCGAAAGTAAGACCTAGTGTTAAATCAGGTGGCCGATGTAGGTATAGACCTATGTCAGAAAAAGTATTGAAGTATCATTGATATTAGGGAGCACAATGCGGGAACAATAACTCACAATTGTTTGAAAGTATATTACTATCGTTTCACGAGTCGTTGCGCTGATGAAGACGTCTTCCATAAACCCATTCCAAAGTATAACGACGTTGACGAAGCGAATGTATGGCAAAGCACTGTTTATATCGGTTACCTACAATAAGTAGATTTATGATACTGGTACATGCATTTCAGATTTGTTGTCTTATAGATAGAGGATATGTTTTGTGTGAGAACTGTGATGATATCATTCTGAGAGTGGGTCATGTAGCACTAGCTGTGTATGCATGTCGTTTACATGTTGTATGTCGTTTACAATTTTTTAATTAATATCGCATCCCAGAAAAGTGTTTTGTTGCAAACCTTGAAACCTATTTCAGTATGTGAGTAGTTAAACATTCTTTGGGCATGAAATCGAATATCGTTATATGGCTCACTGAGTACGGCTTATACAATTCTCTGAAAGTTATGGCTTTATTTCAAACTCGGACTTTTCGGGAATCAATCGAAATCAGCTTTTATGCTGATCTAATTTCATCATGTATGACAGACCGGAAAATTGATCGGAGAAGGAATCGTGTTTGTTCTCCACGTGCCAAGATCAATATTGAAAAATATAATAGACGCCCAAACGGCAATACCACACACGCTGCTTTAGCGTTTCTTTACACCCAGACGCCGTGTAGGCCGGGATAGTCCGGGAAGGAGAAATGGTAATTTCATGAGAAACAACCTTAACCAAAGCAACTCAGATACCGTTACTTTGAAAACTTTATCTGGCAGCAGAATAGCGGGCATTTGATTTGCATCTCGCAGGTTATAAGCTTTTGGTTGATGACATACCGATATAGTTTCACTCGTTATTGCACCGATGAAAAATTCACCAGTGACATCTTCTTTGTATCCATTCCATCGTGAACATAGCTCAAAACACTGACCATCTCGGTGAAGAACCTACTATAAATAGATTCATGTTACATACAGTTCAGACTGGTTGTCTTGTCATATATACCGATATATTTTTTTTGTTGTAATCATGATGCTATAATGGGCATGCGACTTATAGCAATGGTAGGTTGCTGCATGAGTTGTTTTCAAATCCGTTTTGCCGTTCTAGAAAAATAAATATATTGATTATTTTCGCTCTTTCAGTATGTAAATTGTTCTACAGCCCTTGAACATAACGGAATGCAATCGCATATCGATATACGGCAGACTGTCATGGTCTACCTGGTAGGGCAGACACAACTTCTCAGAAAGTTATGGATTTTTTTCAAACTCGGACTTTTCGAAGATTGAAATTAACTTTTAGGTTCTAAATGTATCGTGGGGATGGTATTACTTGTAGACGCATGGTTCTACTCTTTATCTTCTAAGTTAAGTGTCTTTTTCAGAGTCAAATGGCTATAACTGGATAGCGAAACTATCACACTATATCACAAATGAGGACGCATTGCTTCGTGGCACCCTCGTACGTCTGCTGCGGTCTGCTGCACGTTGGATTTGTGCGATTTCACTTGAACGAATGTTTGACAAAAATTATTGAAAATTATTAGCATTATCTATGCTTTATGCAATGCTTATGCACCACGATTCCTAAACGCTGTCACGTGATTTAGTTAAATATAATTTCATCATATATGTCATTTTGTAGATAATAGGTAGAGATCCAGCCTGATCAGCTACCTCCTCCTAATTGGCATCATCCCCTCCAAATAGATTCGATAAACTAGATGTGCAGAGCTTACAGACGCTAGTACATACTTGAGAGTATACGTCTTGTAAAACCCATTGTGTATTATTAGGCCGTAAAATTATGAGATAATATATCCTCCATTGTATTGAGTTCGCATGCCGGTGTGATGGCTGAGAATGTCCTGGTGATTAGTGTCCCTTTTCATATCCATTTCTATTGAAACCAAAGACGGACACTTGTCCCCAACGTGGAGACAAGTGGCCTAGCTGGGTTAGAGGACGGACACTCTTACCCACTGGACATTCTTAGCCTCCACACCGGCATTACGAAAAATAACTAGGACAAAATACAACAGTCGATAGACTTATGATGAACAGATTCTTCCCCAAGTCATAATTACACACAACATGTATTCATAAAAACTTCGAACAACGGTATCACCAATACATGCTGTTTTCGTGTTTCATTGTTGGAAACACCCTTCCGTTGTACAGAACAAAAAATTATGATTGGTCTATTACATGGAGGGGTAACGATATCTTCGTCATTGAGAAATGTTAATAGTTAATCCCAATGATTAAACCTACCTGGCCTGGGGGGCCAAAATGGCCCCCCTACCAAACTGTCTGCGCTATCTCCGGAAGGACAAAAATCCATGAATTTACAGTCTATCTTACTGGGGTCATTTTGAGCCTATTTGCATAACCCCTCGAGCAGAGGATCATGGGTAAATTCAAGATGGCGGCCACGTGGGGTACCAGAAAAGTGATGTGTTTGTCATATTTTTGCAAATTTTCTGCTTTTCCGCGATGAAAAGTGGGCAAAAACTATTTTATTTCACATCACATTAATATTTACTAATTTATCATGCAGTTTTTGCGGAGGAAATTACAAAAATAAAAAATCGGAAAATCTGACCAAAAAATCGACCAAAAAGTGCCGTTTTTGAAAATCACGTCACTGCGACGTCACCAAAACGGCCATCTTGGATCTTTTTACATTTTTTGTAGAGCTTGACCCAAGGGTATAGTGTGGTAAGTTTCAACCCACTAGCTCAAGGGGTAAGAAAAATAATTAGGGTGAGGCCATTTCGCCCCCCCCCCCTCCCCAGGCCTGGACAAGTCCCAAAAATCCCAGGGCAGATAGGGTTTAATGACAATCTGATACCAAAGTCCTAGTTGTAAGTTATGTATAAGCGAAAAAAGATATTTTCACCGGGAATATTTCTGTTCAATAATATGTACTTCAATTTAATTTCAGGGCTCATTACGAAAATTACAGTTAAAAGCGATCTCATCAATTACTATTTAAATAAGCCACAGAAAGAGGCCCTCTATCGTGTCGAAAGAGGATTAGCGAGAAAAAGCCTCGAATCCAAAGAGTAAGTAGACTTGTACCCAAAGTGTATATTTCATTTATAATTAACCTGAATATTCTCTCGTGAAAAAAAGCAGCTTCTGTGGGAATCACCGGCGTGGTTTCTCCCCAAAAAAGGTATCTGTGCACTTTCAGACAGAATAACCAGTCAAACGCATCGTACACTCAAATATCGTGTGATTACGTATTCTGAACAGGGGATTTCTATGGACATGATGGAAGGCGGCTGCTAACCGAAGCTTGTATACACTTTGCTATTCGTCACCTATCCACATGTTTATCAAGTTTCTTATTCGTTGAGTAAAGACTCTCATTTGCTGGGATGTCCTTCGGTCAGATATTGTGATGAAGAGTTTTGCTAAAATCAATAGAACTACCTTGATAGGTTGCATGATCTATCAGATCCATATGACATATTTGTCACACAGAGAAATAATTACGGTAATTTTGTGGTGAGCATGGCTATGTGAAATATCTATGCAAAATTTGGCAACACAATATATCAGCAGCATATAGGTATTCCAATGGGTACTAATTGCGCACCCCTGTTGGCCGACCTGTATCTGTTCTCTTATGAATATGACTATATGCAGGCGCTTTCAAAAACCGATCCATTCAAAGCCCGTTCCTTCTCATTCACCAAACGCTATATAGACGATCTTCTCGCTGTGGATAATCGCTATATAAATGACGCAGTGAAGGATATATATCCACCTTCACTGGATTTGAAGGAAACTACAGATAGCCCTACAGGCACATCTTATTTAGATCTCTATCTCTATAGAAATGAAGCGGGCATTCTCTCTCGTCGACTTTATGACAAAAGAGATGATTACAATTTCGACATCGTAAACTATCCCTTTCTGGATAGTAATATTCCAGTGGGACCTGCATATGGCGTATACATATCTCGCTTAGTAGCATTTGCTAGATCCTGTGTTAAATGTGATGATTTTAATCAACGTCACAAAACATTGTTGCAGAAACTTATAAAACAGGGCTATTCCACCAAGCGCCTCCACTCAAAGTTTTCAAATTTGGCGATACATATCGCATGCTGATAGCAAAATACGAACGTAGCGTGCAAGATCTATGGCGCTACGTTTCGTAACTTGTGTCTAATTCCGCTTAACCCGGGGCTAGGGGCCGTATGAACCCATGTACTTCAAGATCCTCATGGTACTCATATGAACAGTCACAATCAAAGCGTGACTGAGATACATCTTTTTAGATGACGACTCTATAACGAATATTATGGATTAAGAATACTGATCAGCGATACGGATTTGATATTTTTGGAACATCATGATGTCTTGCCGGCATCATTGAAAACTGTTGATCGCTTCTCTCTTGCAGGAAACAAGCCTATGTTTTATGTATACTATGATTGTCTTTTTGAATTTGGTGCTAATACTGTTATGTGGAAAATGGAATAGGTCT
This sequence comes from Hanleya hanleyi, assembly GCA_036873755.1. Taxonomy (NCBI): domain Eukaryota; kingdom Metazoa; phylum Mollusca; class Polyplacophora; order Lepidopleurida; family Hanleyidae; genus Hanleya; species Hanleya hanleyi. Next base: position 54,855 of record JAVTVY010025802.1, read on the forward strand.
TTGGATTATGGACGCGGATATTCTCTAATGGACGACGGCTTGATTATGAATGACGGACTAGACGCTTGTAATCTAAAGTATCATGAACTAGTCTGTCAGTTGAGAGACCTATTTCCGTCTAACACTTATTAATAAAGATGGATAATAGGTTTTTTCAATGGTCCACGCCAAACGCCCCAGATCACTGATTGATTTATTTTTATGTTGTCAAGTACACGCCTCGTATGTCCCAAGCCACCGTGTCGAGTTTTCCACATATTTATGAATTAAAATATGGCGCAAGCAGACAGTTCTCAAATGGAACAACTGAAATAACACGGTGTCAATATATCATGAATCACTGGGGAGAACTCGTTTTCAAGTTTTTCAAGTTGTATGCTGGAGTTTTGTCTATCTCACTCACGCCTTGATTGAAGTTTATTATATGTCAAGGTATTTCTATGGTACGGCCAGCCTATCATTGACCGGAATTGTATAATGTCCCCGGTGAACAAAGCCGAAGTTAGGCTAACTTTCTATGAAGAGTCATGTTTTTTGGGAGATGTTGGCTCTCATCAGAGTTAATCAATGATCTTTGACTTGAAATTGCATTTAATTGTAGCTTTACACACATTGTCGCAGAGTAACCGAAAAAATATAGGCGATAACACCCACACCCCTCCCAATATATTCAATAGGCTAGCCTTACAGAACTATGAGACTCTAGTACCAGTTGATATAATATTGTGCATTTTTAGACCCTAAAGATTAAAGGATTCACCCTGAAGGTTGAGTTTGTTTGTTTTCCGAAGCCAAGACCGATGATCAATGATTGAGCATGTTCGATTTACAAAGCTTTACAAACACCTCGAGGGTGTCTTGAAATGCCACCAAACTAATATTTAAGTTCACTCTTACTACTAGAATGTAGAGGGGTTTATTAAGTTGTTCTGTGTCAGATTCGATTCACAAGCAGTGAATTACTCTCCCGTCAAGCGGAAAATGTTTTGGCATAGAATTCAAGATTCGGAAAGCTTGATTGCTTGAGGTATTGTGATCTTAAACTGTTGAACTTAGAACCCTCAACCGGACCAAAGATGAAAAAGAATAATCGATCGATTTTCACATCCCCGCAGCAGTTCTTTATACCGAGAGGACGCCCGCTCTACAATCATCTGGAATGTCAAATATTGGAATGTGCTAACCGTAACGACTCCTTTGCAGCCTAGGGTCATACTCAACTCTTCTCCTTTGGTGAGCTCTTTAAAAACTTTCTGTAAACATCAAACGGATGTTGCCTATAATGGATCCCATTGTAGAGACTCAATGCTCGTGAGCCTCTTTACACCACAAGGACTATCAATAATGGCGCACAAAGTCGTTGTGAAAGGTTCTACTCAGTATAATCTGTGCAAAGTCGTGATAAATAACCCTTAATGTCCAGAAGTGTCTTTGAAGTAACTTTGAAGTAACTTTAAAGTGTGGCCATATTTTACCCTTGAAGTGCAAGGCTCAGAGTCAGAAGTGTGCTTGCAGTGTGGGTATTGTTTTGTAGCAATGCCATATAAGGGCATTGAAGTCACAATGAAGTCATTTGGAAGTACTTTTGAAGTGTGCCTCAAATATGTTAATTAAGTACTGCAAAGGCACTTCATCGGCACTTCCACAGAAGGGTAACCTTCATAGGCACTTCTGAAGTGCTCTTGAAGTACCTAATTAGAATATTTGAGGTATTTCAATGTCCTTATATGGCAAGGCACTTCATCCACTCTTCTACAGAAGGATACCTTTCATATGCACTTCTGAAGTGCTCTTGAAGTACCTTATTTGTATCATAGCAAATCCGTGTAATGAAAGGTATGTATAGCCACGAGATATTTACTTTCCCGGAAAATAAGACACAAATATATATTTGAGCACAGAACGGTTTATTTAGAGAAAACACTGAGAGTAAGACAAAACAGTACATCATATCATAAAACAAGAAACGTGTAGTTTATATAGCACAAATCCTTGAGACAAAATACAGCACAGTACTATATATGTATGTATTTACATGCAGTCTTTGGTATGATAATTTATTGCAGTATTAGTATTATTATTCAAGAGTGACTGTGTTCTTGTCCAACTTGGAACTTGAAGCAGCAGATCTTTCGAAGAATAGTTTGGTTTAGTTGCCCTGAGGTCCACTTGGACGTAATCCAACCTTTGCTGAAACCCACCAGTCTGAATTGTGGACTTCTTGGCCTGTGGCGATAAATACATGCATATAATTAAAACCTGATCAGTTGTATATATGGTTCCATATGACATGCAATCCAGTTTTTTTTAAATACACTCGGGATGATTGAATAGGTTGACTACCATAAAGGGTAAAGAATGGAACACATCCGTACGATATACAAAAGATCGACGAAGATGTCTATTATCCTTTCTTTAGTACTTCATGATATACAACAAGGGAGATAAACAGTTTGTGTGACGTTCTAACCAATATACACTATGAAGAAATCAACCTAGGTGTGCTCATTAAATTCCCCGTCAGTCGAGTGGCTGCTTGAAGTGAGCTGAGTTCCTTGTAGCAGCTGTATTCTGGAATATGAAAGTATACAATGTAAGAAGCCATTAGAATTGAAGAGAAACAATCATGTCAATTTTTATAATTTGTCTCTGTTAATTTCTGGTTCAATAAAATCTCCATACAGGGTTTCAAATAAATGCTTATTAACTACAAATTGTTTTCTTAAATTTTTGAAATGAAATAAATGTATGAAATGAAATGTTCTCATTTCTCAAGATGTGGGTAGAAATGTACAATTGAAGTGTGTGAAGATCCTTAGCTTAGGTATATGAATAGTGCAATCAATAGACAAGGAAAATATAGCCTGTTATAATGATGAAAAGTCTAATCATAATTGATTATACTTTTTCTGATTATAGCTAAAAATAGGTTATGCTAACATTTTATTATCAATATATTTTAAAACATATTTCTTTACCATTTTGTCAAAAATCGGGTATGGAAATATTCTACAATCTTCTGCAAGGAACAAAAATCAATAAATTTTATAAATCAATAAACAGTTCAAAACAACAAGATAATTTATTTAGAGCTGCCATCCCCCCAACCAGTTAAGGTAGTATACAAGCAGTTTTGTGATAAAAATATCTCACCCTCAGGGGATTTCCTCCAGGGGTGCATGCCAATCTTCATATGAGGTCTCCAAGCCTGGGGTTTCCAAGCTGACAACTCACACATCATAACAATGGCAACTCACACTGCCTTGATGAACCTGGGTAGATCTGAAAGTGATATTGAGACAGAGATATGGATATTTCTTTGTGAAAGCCATGCTATATGACCCATTAAATTTGACTGCAATTATAAGTTGAAGTACATTATTATGTCAATGTATGTCAAGGGAAACTTGTTGATAATAATAGCTGATACTCCCTGGTCTACATCACTGTTCAGCTCAGTTCTTTGCTTATTAAGTTATAAAAAACAGAAAAATTATAGTTATATTTATAATTTACTTACCATATCACTAGCTGCACTCATCACCATCTGCAATACAGTTCTTCAAACCTCCATGTTCTAGCTTAACATGAACAAATCCATCTGATTTTTGCAGTTGTCAGCCATTTTGTTTGTTGTCGACTGGTGGCGCCCCCGGTGTTCAATTAAATTTTCAAGGGCAGATAACTCCACCCATTTTGACGAGACAGTTTATATATATTATATTTAAACAAGTGATAATAATGAAGAGGATAATATAAAGTATTCTTTAATGGGCATTTATTGTTGCTGACATTATGTTATGTTAGAACTGATTCTTCTAAAAACATTTTCCCATTTTGTCCAATTTTACTATAAAATCATGGATTTGGAATGATTATAAAATCTGAATTCAAGAAGATTTCTTATCTAATATGATGCTGTTTAAATAACACTAATATGTGGGAGACTGATATTATTAATATCTTTATTTTATTCAAATAGAAACCCATGGTACTGATCTCTTTAATAGATCCAAAAAAGTGTTCACAGTTCTGCGTAATATGGCAGTAACCACATGTGAATATTTTACACAGTTGAAGTTTGAACTGTGAAGTACAAATTTGATGTTGAGTGGTTTCATTGAAATGAGATTTGATGTCACTGAGTGAAATCAAATCGGCCAACTTTAAGCTGGGATATTCCCAGAGCTAATTAATATCATTGAAAGCTGTATACACGCTAATTTATAATGTTATGTTACTGTAACAGTTTGTGGGAAAATTCCAATAATCTAGAAATCCTATTGGGTTGAATTTTATAGGATTTTTCAGAATCTTATAGGATTTTTTTAATCTTATATGTTTTTTTTCAGAATCTTATAGGATATTTTAGAATCTTATATAATTTTTAGAATCCTATAGGATTTTTCAAAATCTTATAGGATCCTATTAGATATTTTTTGTAAGAGGAAGTCCCCCATGCTATAAAACTGACAAAGTCCAAGAAGTGTCTTTGAGGAGTACCTTAGATTATGCCGAACAATAACTAAGTCTCAGAAGTGTCTCTGAAGTCCATCATTTTTTGCTACGAAATTGACAAAGTCCATGAAGTGTCTTTGAGGAGTCCCTTGGCTACTGCCTTTTTCTAATGAAGTACCTTTGAAGTGTGCCAGTATTTTTCTCTGTTGTTGAAGTGCCTTTTCAGTGTACTCTTCAGAGGCATTTCTAGGCACACTTCACACGAAGTGTGACACTTCTGGACAGTAAGGGAAGTGATTTTTTTAGCCAATTGACTTTTAACTGGAAGTTAGTGTGGGCACATTGCATCGTGGCATCTTTGTGAGTCTGCGAATTACGGTCTGGTGGACGATACGCCTAATGAATTTGTAATCTTTCACTTGAATGGTCGTTCGACAGTAATTATTGGTAATTATTGCTTTATATATGTGGTCCAGACACAAGATGATATAGAGAATGGGAAAGTGAAGCACTTACGGCCACATACAAGCGTCAAGTCGGATATACAGCAGACCGTCGTCCATGCAGAATTTCTTCGTCCACAGTCGAAATACCGTAACACGATACCATTGGAACCAAATTCCAATTAGGCACCAAGATAAACATATTCTGTATGTATTGACCTGCTAACAAATTACAATTCTATTATGTAAGGTGCTAAACCGATGTCGTTGTCGTAATACTTTTGTTATCGCCATTGTATTAAGTGTCTGAATATCTTGAGTAAAACAAATGAAACGCCATAGATTTGTTATTCAGCTTTTGTCATACAATCAAAGTTTCGATAACACCTTTCTGAATTTTGTCAATTTTAGATACACAAGATCTCATTTTTGACAAGATCAGTCTTCAAGTGCGGTTTATATTCAGATAAAACGGAAATACATACCAGAAATTATATCCAAGGTATTTAGTTCTCCAAAAATACAACAGACTGGGAAACCTCATCAGACCTCTCGGCTTCCTCTAAGTAATTGACATACCTATTTGCGGCACATTCATGGATATATTCATCAATAGTCCAGAATTGTCCTCTCTTGTACCATACCATTGAACAGAAATTGTTGTTGTTGTTGTTGCCCCCAATTTCCATTTGATCACCTGTACATCAGCAACAAATGAGTGAGTCATAAGCATAACCATTCCAGAGTACATTAGTATACTCATTGTTGTTCAAATCACCCTTCAATGTTCTGCAAATATTGTTGTAGAAAACAACAATGTATCGATCACATCAGACACTACATGGCTTGTATCGATCACATCAGACACTACATGGCTTGTATCGATCACATCAGACACTACATGGCTTGTATCGATCACATCAGACACTACATGGCTTGTATCGATCACATCAGACACTACATGGCTTGTATCGATCACATCAGACACTACATGGCTTGTATCGATCACCTCAGACACTACATGGCTTGTATCGATCACCTCAGACACTACATGGCTTGTATCGATCACCTCAGACACTACATGGCTTGTATCGATCACATCAGACACTACATGGCTTGTATCGATCACATCAGACACTACATGGCTTGTATCGATCACATCAGACACTACATGGCTTGTATCGATCACATCAGACACTACATGGCTTGTATCGATCACATCAGACACTACATGGCTTGTATCGATCACATCAGACACTACATGGCTTGTATCGATCACATCAGACACTACATGGCTTGTATCGATCACCTCAGACACTACATGGCTTGTATCGATCACCTCAGACACTACATGGCTTGTATCGATCACCTCAGACACTACATGGCTTGTATCGATCACATCAGACACTACATGGCTTGTATCGATCACATCAGACACTACATGGCTTGTATCGATCACATCAGACACTACATGGCTTGTATCGATCACATCAGACACTACATGGCTTGTATCGATCACATCAGACACTACATGGCTTGGTTTTCACGAGAATCCGATTCCCATCAGCACTCCCGCAAATTTATTCACGGAATCTACCAGATTCCCGTAAAATTTGAGCAATTTGTATGGAAACGATAGCGCTTGATTCCACTAGATTTAGTTAGTGAGAATCTGCTTGGATTCCCATAAAAAAAAACAAGGCTTTCACTGATTACGTCCGAAACGAGGAAAAGCTGCGTAAATGTGGACAGAGGCGGCATATTTTTGATAGCCTTCTTGACTGCAACCACATAACTGAGTTTGGTAGATGTAATAAACTCGGTTCAGCAGATATACGGACGGACGTGCATGGCGCCGACAATACACCAGGTCAGTATTAGGGTTTTTGTTCCCATTGTCAGTGAGCAGTAAATTTTTGTCAAAACTGAATAGTTTCAAAATAATAAAAAATATGACATCATTGGTAGTATCTTAACGTTATTCAGAAGAAATTGTGAGATTTGTTTTTGACAAAAGTAAGATCTCGTGCACCGAGAATTGACAAAGCTGACAAACGTGTTTAACCGTATTTTGATTCAATATCAATTGGATATGCATACCATTGTAAGATGGTGTTCAAATATGCGGGCTTCGGTTTTTAACAGAGAGGTAAGAATAACGTACATGGTTTTACATAACATTACTGGAAAGTATCTTACACTACAGTGAGAGTATGTCCCCTTGCAGAAACAATGTGATTCGTGTAGATGAATTACAGAGTAGCGTCTTTTATGAGGGCGGCATTATTAAGTATGTATGTATAGACGTCAGTATCAGTACCTCTCAACGTGTATCACCCTCTGTGCTAAACCTAACATAATGAACCTCCGACTGCATTGTTAGCTGAAAATTAAACATGTACAAGCATCCACGCCAATTCTGTTTTCATACCAAGTTGTCATGGTATGTCGCATGAATTAATTTAAATACCGGCCACGGAAATTCCCGTAGTCATGAACCAATGTCAGGAATTTGCAGAACTCATGAATCAGTTTCTCTATATTATTCATGCCCATTAATTTATCTGGGGGTTTTGCAGCATTTTCATGGATGCTGAAAACGCTGGACAGGATGGTATTTTTCTTTCATGCTTAAAAAATGCGCGACCAATTAGTGCTTTGAAAATACCACAAATAATGTTTCACGCATGCGGAAAACAAGTGAATTTCAAAGGATATATGTAATTTAACGGCCATACCATTTGCACATTTATTTGGGGTTTTCGGGTAATTTCATTGGGCGTGTTCATGGTCTCATATCCATGAGGGAGGGGGAGAGACTCAAGAGGGATGAGGGGAGGGGAAAGATATATCCACTTTATTGCATTGTTGTCCAATTTATCGGCCTGATCGCTCCGGATAACAAATGCAATATATCGAACTGTTTGTACCCTGGTACCACACCACACCTCTGTCATGACACCATTATGATAATTGATCCTGACAACGACATCCTTGTCATCAGGTTAGAATATAATATACCACAGGGTCAAGCATACTTGAATTATGCGATTATTGACCAATATGCTAGCTTCCGAGTGTTCTCAACGCAAAATCCCTATCCAACTAAGGACAATCAACCGAGACCGTCTTTGTCACTGACAGAGATGGTCTAACAATATGCATCTCATATCGGACCCCATTTGTTGGTTACGACAGTCAAGGGTTAGTCTGGTCTTCACCTATTTAACCCTACCAGGCCTGGGGGCCATTATGACCCCCCTACCGAACTGTCTGCCCTATCTCCAAAACGACAACAAATATTAGAGCGGAGTCTCCGTGACCTTTTATGTTATCGTATTGGGGTCATTTTGAGGCTATTTGCATAACCCACCGAGCAGTGGATCATGGGTAAATTCAAAATGGCGGCCACGTGGGTACCACAATAATGATGTTTTCGTCATTTTTCTTCAACATTCCTGCTTTTCGGAGTGAAAAAGTGGGCAAAAACTACTTTTTTCACATCAGGTGATCATGAAGTTTTTTTGAAGATAAAAATTCGAAAATACCTTTTAAAAATGACGTAACTGTGACATCATCAAAGCGGCCATTTTGGATTTTTACATTTTATGGTAGAGTTTTGCCGAAGGGTATAGTGTAGTGAGTTTCAGCCCTCTAGCTCAAAGGACAAGAAAAATATCTGGGGTGCTGAAATGCCCCTCCCCAAGTTTGGAAAGGTTCAAAATAGCCCATGTTTTGGGTAAGTTCTAATATGTTTGTGTAACGTAGATTTGATGATGACAAAAATTCCTTCTCAAAGGTCGTGACCTATAACTTCAATTTCAGCCCGAAATTCAGGAAATCCTCCCTAAATTAGGTGACGAAATCCACAATATACATGAAATAAGATGGTCATCACTCAACTGAGGTTAATGTCTTGAATTTCAGACAGAAATATCTGTGAAAATGAATTATAGATGTGGGGCCTGCATTGATCAGCAGGGATCTCAAATCAGTATTGGGTGGTGAATTCCATTATTTATAGTTAAGCATCGAAGCAAGATTTAAGATACAGAGAAATGTTTCCTCGTCTAATTGAAGCTGAACTGTTGCCTGTTGACTCTTCCAGCCATACGGACACTGTCATGTAGAGCTTTGTTATAAACGGTTAAAACATTCTCTTCAACAGCTTTTTTTAAGCTTGGCAACTCATTAGTGAATGACCAAAACATGATACAAATGTAATCATGAAAACCAATAAATAAATAAATAAATAAATAAATAGAGAGAGACAACAGATAATGCAGCCAATCATGTCCTGTGTTGAATTAATATGGTAATTGCTGAATAGATTCACCGTGCATTTAGCATGTTTAGAATTTTAAAAGATTGTTTTAGAAATTCTACCCAATCATTCATCTTGTCACTGGACCTGATTAAGGATAACAATGGCTAATCAATAAAGTCAATTTCATCAAAAAGGAATGACAGTCAGGGACTATAGAACCAAAGGCCAGCAACTCTTGTGTAACGCTAACAACCAGGATAATCGCCCAAGCGTCCTCACGAAATCAATATCATAGGTCCTCGCTCAGGAGGTTAATGATCAAACAGCAGAGTATTCGGGTACATTCTGGTGCTCAATAACAGTTGAACATGATTATTGCATTAAGTGTATGTTGCATGGGACTGAATGTCATTGAAGAACATATTGTATATCACGAAAGAAAATTCGCGTGTCTGTGGTATTGCAAATGATTTCCAGAGTGTCACTAATTTTCTAAATATCACAGAGAACATTAAAGTCGTATTGCGGATAATGGGTGTCAAGATTTTCGGAAATCGACGAGAGTTATAGTCATCAATACTCAATGGTCATGAAGAGAAGTCATAAATTAAGATCTATAGAACGTAAGACGAGATTAACCCTATTTAACAAAGCACACTGCATACGATAAATTTCTCCGTACTAACAGGTGTTATTGCTGATAGGCTAATTTCATTGATTCATTGCTGCTTCTTCCAGTGTTATTGCTGGCATTCCAAATCTTCTGTCGTCATAGACAGATGTGTTCACATTTATTTTCCTTTTGTGTTGTTGCCCCGCACTGCTGCTAGTACTGATAAGACGACGATTTGGGGAAATTTTCATGTCGTTCAGATTTAGATCCACATACTATTCGCAGACTGATAACAAAATGCGTATCGTATGATAAATCTAGATTTGTTCAGCAAGCACAAACAGTTTCTCAAGTGAAAATAGATGTTTTTTTGTTGATAGAATTGATTCAGTTTCTCATTAACAATATCCATGTGAACAACGTATAGCTATTCCAAAGTGTTAAAAAGTAACCAGTCTTGGCAAACATATTTGTTCTCGCCTATATGCAGAAATTGGCAGAAGATAATCCCGTTTCTTCTCATTCACCAAACGCTATATAGACTATCTCCTAGCACTGGTCACGCAGTAAAGGATATACTATACCTCTTCACCGGATCTGAAGGAAACTACTGATAGACCAAATGGAACATCATATCTGGACCTATAAATTTACAAGAATGATCAGGGCTTTCTCTCACGTCGAATCTACGACAAGAGAGACGAATAAATTTTTGACATAGATAACTACCCATTTCTGGATATCAATATTCGAAAAGGACCTGCATACGGTGAATACATATCTCGCCTGGTAGCATTTGCTGGATCATGTGCAGACTGACGATTTCAATCAACGCCACAGAATATTAATGCAGAAACTATACCACCAAACGCCTCCGTTTGTTTCGGTGGGGAATTTAAGCCGTACGCCGTCGGAATTTATAGGTTAGTTTTTCTTGGTATCTCTTGCATTTACCAGGTTACCCCATGTTAAGGTGTTTACTCCATCATACGTCCATGATGCTCATTCATTACCATCAGATGAGTTGTTACAGCTCCCGAGCTAGCGTATCTAATTCCGCTTAAGCCGGCGCTAGGGGCCGTGTGGATACTTCATAGTCTCAGCATGAACAGCTGCAATAAAAGCGCGGCTGAGATACGTCCGAGAATCCACCGTACTCTCGGGTCTGAATGTTGGGTGTCGAAGATTATTTTCCTCTAGAGTCATATGGTTTGTTTTTTAGTCGCCAGACTAAACTCTACTCCATACAGAAATCTTAGATCTGCCACCACCAATATACTCAAAGTCCCATTCCCACGTGCTGAAATGTTTAAGAAAAGTCTGTCATACTCTGGGCCAGTCCTCTGGAATTCTTTACCCCCTGAAACACAACAAGCTTCTTCAGTTCAAAGCTTCAAAACGTTGTATTTGAAACACAGGGCAACATAAAATGTATGTGTTAAACTAAATGTCCATGTATATATTGCAATCTATGTATGTTTATATTGTATATCCTTTAAGATGTATGTTGCTTCTTGGTTTGTGTGTGTGTGTGTGGGTGTGTGTGTGTGTGTGTGTGTGTGTGTTTGGAGGGCCTCAGGGAAGATCAGCATTTACTGCTGACTGAGTGTACTGTGTACATCATCCTCAGTGAATAAAGATTATTATTATTATTATTATAAATGTAATTGCTTATAAAATATTGTTCATAAAACTTTCCATTTAAAAGCAAGTATGCGTTGAGTTTTCATGTAAAAGAAGGCAGAGAGGGTTTGCATTTAACCTCCAAGGGACGTAAATTCCGGATTTGGGTAACTTCTCTTGAAAAGCTGTGTCCTGTGCTGAGGTATATATAATGCATTGCTAACAGTGGGCCTAATAACTGGAATGTTCGGTCCTTACAAAACAAAACGTGTTCAGGTATGCAGCCACCTAATGTAACTGAACCGTATACATTAAAATGGGTTCGTTAAATATAACTCTCTTTGAAAGGTAACAATATAAGAGGTTTAAAATGTTCGATTTTGGGAGTAAAAAAATTTGCGTCTAAAATTGTGCGGGCATTTATATCCTTTAGCTTCTCAAGTTTGCTCTTCAGCTAAACTCTCCCCATAACGAACAACAATAATCTACATGAGGCAGTATAACACGGCACAATTTAAGTAGAATTCGTTTAAGTCCCTTCATCCTATTGATGCAAAGATTCGCTTTTCGCATAACATCAGAAATGTGGTTCTCCAGTTTAGGTTTCTCGTCAATTTTGTTGCAAACTTTCGAAGTACAGAAACTATTCCCTATTACCCCATTATGTAGGTAGTTTCGCACCTTTTGAACATAACGCAATGCAAGCGCCTATCGGTATATGGTAGACTTCCGCGATGGAAATTCTCTGTAACGATGGGTTTGTGCCAAATTCGGACTTTCCGGGATCAATCGAAATTAACTTTTATGATGATCTGAATCTATCATGGAAATGGCAGACCAGAAAATTGATCGGAGAAGGAATCGTGTTTGTTCTCCACCTGCCAATTCCAATATTGGATGGTACAATAGACGCCCAGACGGCAGTACTACATACGTTACTTTAGTGTTTCTATACTCGCAGACACATTACCGGTCATGGTTTTCATGGAACGAGAAATATTATTTCCATGTGAAGTGAACCAAACGAATAACCTAGCTACAATTGTCGTAGACATTTATTCTCCGTCAAATGGAAAAGAAAACTTTTATTTGATTACTGTTAAAATTGAATTTATGATGGGAATGGCTCTTGTCCATCGACTCGAATGAACGCGGTGCCTTTATTGAAAACACGAATAACTAGGATTAACTACAGAAGTCGATAGACCGGCGATGAACAGATTCATTCTGAAGTCATAATTACACGCAATATGGAAGCACAATACTCACATTCAAGCAACCGATATTACCAGTACATGCATAATGTATATTTGCGCTCCACTGTTGGAACTGACTTTCCAATGTATAAAAAGTAAAATAATTGGTACTCGCGATTGGCCTACTATATGAAAAGGTATCGATACTTTCGGCATGGAAAAATGTCAGTGGTGAATTTCATCAAACAACAATCTGATTTCAATGTATTACTTGTTGTAGTTCAACACATCCCAAAAATAAGGGAGGTCTCTGGCGCTAAACGTTTCGTAACTTATGTCTAATTTCATTTAACCCGGCGCTAGAGGCAGTACGATCTCGTGTACTTCAATATCCTCATGGCGTTCATATAAAAATTACAATGAAAGCGTGACCAAGATACATCATTATGTAGTTAACGACTTTGCAACTAATATCATATGGATTAAGAATACTGAACAGCGATACGGATTAGATATTTTTGGAACATGCCAACATCATTGAAAATTGCTGACCGCTTCTCTCTTTCAGGAAACTAGCCTATGTTCATGTATACTATGATAGTTTTCATTGCATTTGGAGCTAATACTGTTATGTGAATCAGGCTTTTGCATTAAGGACGCGGAAATTCTTTGACTCTACCAGGCCGGTGGGGGGGGGGGGGCGTTGTGGCTATGTTTTTGGGAAGAAATGACATGAACCAAATTTGAACCAAAAATCTACCAAAATATGCTTTTTTTTTAAATGACGTCGATGTGACGTCATCACAGCGGCCATCTTGATTTTTTTTTTTACATTTTCTGTTAGATCTTGTCCAAGCAGTATATTGTGGTAAGTTTCAGCCCTCTAGCTCAAGGTGTAAGAAAAATATTTAGGGGGTCCCAAAATCACTCCCTCAGGCTTGAGCAGGTCCCAAAACCCAGGCCAGAAAGGGTTAATGAAAGACGGATGTCCACGATGTTTCCAGTTCGTGACAGATATTTCCTAATTTACTACAGGATGTCACTCAGTCGATTATTAATGTCTATTCCACTTCCACGGGGAGACTATCAGACTGATCCGACTGTGCCATATTTGTCAGTTGTAAATATATTTACACTAATTCTGTAATGAGTATATGTCTGAAGGAACGAAAAGAATGGATCGAGCGGAAGGATGGGAGAATACTTCCGTCTGCGGTATTCAAATAAATGGCTAAATAACTGCGTTGGACACGATCCCGCTGAGTTCTTCCGCTGCTTCACGTTAATTTCTCCTGACCATCATTTGGTATATGACTATGTTTTGTGTACAGTCCTCGTTTATCCCAAGCTACCATTTTGCCCTTCTTTCCTCACAGTGATCGGTGCACATTAGAAGATACACTTCTCAAATAAAAATGCTGATTTCAGTATTGCCATAGTCCACCAGGGTAGCAACATATCGTATACTTACCTTAGCTTATTTTTCGTAAACAGGACAAAATCCAAACAGTGGAGCTTATATCCTACTGGACTATGCCAATACTGAAAACAGGGTACAACTCCAAAGGGGATCTTTTAAATAACGAGAGATCCTGAAGGATCTTGGCGCCCACCATTGTCCGATAATTGTAAGCTAATAACAAGAGGACCTTTTTGTCCACTGTTACCAAGAACAAACCATTGATTTGTAATTTTGTTTGCATAATTTCAAATTTGCGCGACAAAGATTGAAAAGATTGTATATCAATCGAGATCGATTGTATATTATACAATGGCTTTAGTCTTTATTTTTCAAGGAAATGACTTGATAAACAGGGCATTATTTTGGGATATTTTATGTCAGTTAAAATTTAAACCAATCCGTAGGGCCTACGTCGTTAACATTGCGATGTGAATGTTTTGTGAAACAATGTTCTTTGAAAATGAAGCATTTTATGTTGATGAAAGTTCATGAATGAATGTCTTCTAAAGAGCTGTTTTAGTAGGAGAGACCGGGGTAATGCCTGACGTATAACTTCAACAAATGGGACATCGATACTTCTTTGCTGCACTGCAATTTACTTCCGCAATGGCAAAGACACAAAGTAGGTCTGCTGTTACCCAAGAAATAAATAGGAACAATTTGTGGTTCAATATAGATTTATTAAGAAATCATAAAGTTGCGGTCACCCTGTCAGCAAATGCGACAAGATGAAATGTCCCGTAACAAGGTTTGATTGTGAAATTAAAGATGGGAGGTAGGTGGCCATAGTTCATAGATTCCTTCTGTGTTTAAGAGCACCTCCAATGCTGCGAGTGCTATACATACAAATATATATAGAAGGGAAAGTCCATTAAGGCATATGAAAAATAAAGTAGAATATGCGGGAAGGTGTTGAATGTCATTTGGAGTGAAATGTTACAGATGACATCACCGAGCGTTCAAGAGTTCAGTTGTCTGATAATGAAGAGTGTACGGGTATCGCCTGAGAACATCCTAGGGTCGCTCAGACGAGAAGAAGGGTCTATGATAAAAGGCAGATATATCCTCTGGAGCCCTTGGAATGTCTCGAAAGTCTTCGGGGGCACTTGGCACACACAGTTTTGTAAATCCGGGCAAGAAATTTGTCTCTGGTGTCCTGAAGGGTGTCGCACGTGACAAGAATATGTACCGTATATGAGACTCTGAATGTTCAGAGCACAACCAGCAGGTTGGATCCACAGCAAACTGGTTGAACACAGCTTTGTTTGACTGGAGTACATAGGTTCCTGTCAGGAGCCTCCGCTGAATGGGGAGGGCTCGAACATCTGTTACACCCATAGAGACGAAGGATATCGCAGGTTGAGGTTTTCGGTTGGAAAGCAGCCGAGGGCCATATATCTGAGAGAAGGATACATATTAAATTTTTGAATGAGACTAAAAACACATGTTCCATAAACAGACAGCAATGGCGACCTGTGTATCAAATTTGAAGAAAAAAAAATCTGTTATTTCCCAGGAATTTGTGAAAACTCTGCTCAAGGAATAGATGCTGTTATGTATTGATTTAGACTATGGAACTTGTCGCACTTTTCGCAACCGATTCACATAGGACATGTTACAGCTTGAGAACGGAATAATTATCTTTTAATTTTTTTTCTGGCTATAACTTATCATTACTGATGACGAAAAAAAGAAATTTGCAATGAAATGTATGCGAACTACCTGATGTTGGTGACATAATAGAATAAAAGGAAGGGTTGTACTCACTTGTCAGAAGATACTCCGATTGAGTACAGGAATCTACACCTCATCAGAGCATCCTGGTGTTCTCCACTTCTTCACGATTCCCATTTCAAGGCATCTTGATGATGCCAAAGCCAAGGCATCTTGGAGATGCCCATGAAGGCCACCCATGGACATTGGTAGGGTGTAACTCGAGGACTGGCTCAAAGTATGTGCCAGGAGCCTCGAGCTGATGTAAATTGTCCGTATTTTACATAATTGTAATATGATGCTCAAAAGTGACAAATCACACTAATTTGGTCATTGGCTATGAACAGGGACCCTCCTTTATTGTACGTCAGATTATGGATTAAGGGAGTAGATGCTTAGAATTATCGATGTATTAGAATTCATATAATAAATTTGTAATATGCTCTCATTCGTTCTTGTTTTCGTGTAGAAATTCATTCTTTTTTTATTTGTGATTGTTGTCCGATTTGCTGAGAAATATATTGGCTGATAAAGAGATTCAAAGAACGGATGTAAATGCACAGAATACAAGTCGATGGTTAGACCAATAACTTGGTATTACGCCAGCCTGCACACTCTTCTCATTGGTGTAGGCGTGGTCGAGTAATGTCCCATTTACAGTTGTAGGTTCAGTGATTAACTGGGTAAGTGCTAATTCCTGTTCCATGAATTGTACAAATGTATTATCTTTCTCCAGCAAGTTCATATTAAAATCTCCAAGAAAGAAAGTCGGTTTCTGTGTATTTATGAATGGCTGGATATTGTTACGTACAACATGTTGTAGTTGTATATCTGACAGTTTTGGTGTTTTGTAGAGGAATATAACTTGAACATCATTTCTTTTGATTTGTGCATCTATGAAGATAAATTCAACGTTATCATAGATGTGAGAATTGATCATCTTCACAGTTATATCATCCTTTATGTATGCGACTAGTCCATGAAATGGTCTGGTCGTGTTGGATGGCCGAGCTTCATCTAATCTATACATTTGAAACCCTGGAAGTTCATAATGATCAGCTCGGTCTGTATTTACAAGACGTGTTTCACAAATTCCAATTAAGTCTGCATTCTGTACATTTGGATCACTCTTGATATCGTCTATATGTAAATGCAGGGATCTAGCATTGTTAAACAGTAGTTTTACCTGGGAGTTGTCAATACTGTACAGAGGTGAATAACATAACTGAAGTGGATTCTTGTAAAGCCTTTCCATTTCTTGATGTACCTTTTCATCCACTTTCAATGCTTTCTCATTGAAGTCAAGAATGTGCAAGTTTGCTAATTTGCGAACTCGAGACAGTGCAACATAATGAACATGTGGTGGTTTATAACTGGAGCTTAGATCTACAACAACTTCATCAACTGTGGCGCCTTGCGCTTTGTGAACAGTCTTAGCTGCAGCTGGGGCAAGTGGAAATTGGATTCTCTGATAAGTTTTTTTGTTATGAAGAAATGTCCGTTTCGTTTCAAATACTGGTGTCCATTGCTGATCAATATCTGTATGATAGAGATGTTTATATTGTTTTCTTCTTTTACTACCAATGTTTGTGTCGGTGAAAAGAACCCATACAATAGCTGGTCTCTTAGATGTTCCTTTGTACTCTATGTGTTTCAGAATTGCTGATGCACCATTTGTCAATCCATCATCGACGTCAACATTGACTGTTACATCATATGTCATGTCAACCGCAAGTTTCAGCACACTAGGCAGGTTTCCAGTTTGACTGAGTTTGTCTTTCTTATTAATTTCTTCTACCATGTGAATCTTAGTCTCTTTGTTTATGTTCACGGGGGATATAATATCCGTATCGGCGAAGACGTCTACTTTTATAGTTTTCAGATCTTGAATCAATGTGCTGTTGAAGTTATCAACTTTCTTGTTCTCTGTGAATAAATGCAGAGCTTTCCTTGGATAGTCTGCAGACGTTGTAGAAATCATTTGAGATGTGATAATTTCTTTATCCGTTGGTAGGAGTTGATTGAATCTTAACCTGTTTAACATCTCAGCAAATGGCAAGTCATCTTTTTGTCTCATGATTTCTGTGAGTTCAAATATTTGGAAATGATTTTTCCATAAATTGCTTGCTAGACCGACAGACAAATCAGAGAAGATCCATGAATCTGCTACAGGACATAATTGATAGAAGTCTCCGACAGCTATTATACTTATCCCTCCGAAATCTCGTTTTGTACCGGTTAGTTCTTGCAGTCGGTCATGCATGAAAGCGAAGAGCTTGTTACCAACCATGGAGATTTCATCGATAATGATAACAGCAAGGTCTTTGTAAGTTGTTCGAAATGTATTTAGCTCATCACTGTACATATGCTGTTGTGTTTGGAACATTTTCTTGTGGAAAGCAGAGGCTATTGTTACCCCATTTATGTTGTGAGCTGCCTTTCCTGTGAATGCTGTTCGTAAGATCTTTATAGTATCCGGGTCATCTCCATCTTTGGAATTTAGAAGTCTATGTAGTGTTTGGTAGAGAGCTTGTATTACTACTGATTTTCCAACACCCGCTCCTCCCGAGAGGAATGCGTAAAGTGGGTCAGTCTTTGTAGAAATCCATTGTATAACGTGATTGAAAAATTCTCGTTGTTTAATGTTAAGAGATCGGAGCAAAGCCCGGTATTCATCATCTGGAAGCAGTACTGAATTTGTTTCAATGGATACAGAGGTACCAGGTAAATCAAGATCTTGACCAATATCTGCTGTGCTCTGGGATTGTGTCGGGGGAATAAAGTGGATAAAGTCCTCTGACTGACTGGTAGATTGCTCAGCATCTTCTGCTTGCACTTGTTCAGTGTTAGGTGCTAAAATGTCAAACTCTGTGGAAAGGTCTTGTTCAGCTTGTTGCCTAGCTAGATCTAATTCTTCAACATGGTGTTCGTATTTCTGCAGCAATGGTAAAATGTCTGCACTTTTATTTTGGTAATGACCTTCATATGTGTCATATCCACCTTTAAGATCTTTGTTTTCGTCTCTCCATTACAAGCGTCTAGTCCGTCATTCATAATCCAGCCGTCGTCCATTAGAGAATATCCGCGTCCATAATCCAGTCCATGGCATGAACAGAAGAAGTTTTTCTCTGTAGAAGTTCTCAGAATTTGTGCTCTTGCTATATCTGACATACCGTATTACCTTTGGGTTCCTCCTTTTTCTGATTGTTATGCCACCTCGCAATTTCATCACAATATTTGTATCACCGAACTCTGTATCACTGTCGGTCTCAACGTTATTGTCAGATGAGGGTAAATGACCTTTATCATCATCATTGCATTCAACTTCAAAAGTAGGTTCCTTTTGTCCATACTTCACTTCTAACTCGGAAACATAATCAGCGAGGCAGTATTTTTCTATTTTTTTTGGTCTTTTTGCATACCTCTTGATGATGTTGTCAGATGCAATGTCTGTGGAGTCATCTGGAAGCTGTTCCAACTGTTCTTCATTTTTTAAGAGAAAAACTCGCTGGTCTGGAGGAGATGTATTGATGAATACTACTTCACGAGATGCTCGTGTCAGTGGCATCTGTAACACCAGATATGATGCTTCTTGGGCACTTATTTCAACAAAATTAAGGAACTGGTTTCCAATATGTCGAACCTGCCTCTTGAGATCCATATTTCCCTTTGTTGCTTCTTTTGACGCCTGCTCTAGCATAGTACTCATACCTCGCTGCGATTTGCTGATATAGGAAACAATGTACATTGCACAGGCATAGGGGTCAAGTACAAATTGTATGTCCAAGTTTGCTCTCCATGCGCGAAGCACAACTTTATTGTAATAATTCACACGCATCTCTGATGGTTTTCTTTTCAAAAACACCTTGGGTCCTTTGAGAGAGCTTCGTATGCATTTAATATATTCTGATTCCTCCATTTGCACAACATCTTTCAGAAATTGTTCGTATGACATATCACATCCGTCCTTGAACTCGTTCATTCTAGCATGTATTTCTGAGTATTTTTTCCTGTACTCCTCAACATCATTTTTTAGTGGTTCTAAGACCATTGTTTTTTGAAGTGGTGGAAGGGGAAAGCCAAATCGACAGACACATCTACCACCTTTCTTGCATGTTTTCGAATGCTTATGAATTTGCAGTTGAACCAAGTCTCGTAGGTCTTCCTCGACATCCAGGGAACAAGTCACATATTTGTCAACATACTGAACAATGTCGTCTTCAGAATCCACATTATATTTTGGTGCATTCTCTGTCCATACTATCATGTGAGTGTGTGGCGAGCCTCGATTTTGAAATTCAATGCGTTGGAATGTATCTGTAACCGTTCCAATTGGAGAGTGTTCACTCTTAAGTACAGTGTTTACAAATACTTGCACTCTGTGGTCAAAGTACCTGGACGTTGTTACAGGGTCTTTTTGAACAAGTTTGACTTTGTCAGACCATGTCATATTTCCTATGTCTTCATCGGAACACGGGATACCAGCTAAGACAGCTAAAGTTTTAAGTAACTCTGTCCAACGAGTATCAGCCGAAGATAATGACATAAACCATGTTGGGAGTCCTAATTGTCTAATCATAGCAAATACATCCTTTTTTCTTGAAGAAAGGTATGCTGGAGAATTACGAAGTGTTCTAAAAATGTAGTAACCTTCATTCAAGTTAACTATCTTGTCAACAATTTCAGGGTTTCGTGCTTCTTTTGCTGTAATTTTCTTTCCTTCACTTTTCTTCCTTCGAACAGCTAAGTTGACTTTATCAACCACTTGTTTCCTTTGTATTTTGTTCAGTTTGAAAAAGAGATTTGGAACACATGTTGCGGCTCTTCGATCAACACTTCGCAGTTCCCATTTTGAAACGTCACTGTAAGATACAGGTACTTGCCGGTCATTGTTTTCTAATTTTTTCTGTCCACAATATATTGTTGGAAAGGAGAGTACTTCGGCATCTTTATCATGATAAATGCTAAGTGGTTGTTGTCCTTCGCCAGGTGCTAAAACTAGGCCTTTGTTGGTATCAAGATTTGTTTGGTCGATGAGTGTGTCGGAATTGCCTTGAATGCGATCATCTTCATGGATTTCGATAAATGTATCTTGGTTTTCTAACTCGTTTTCAGGATCAGTAAATGCTTCTGGATAAACAATTTCAGATTGTTTACCATCTGCAGTGTCTGAACAACTATGTGCAAGTCCGCCGTTTAAGTTTTGTGATCTGGTAAATTCTTGAACAATTTCTTGAGCACTATTAGTAGTCTCGTTAACCCAATTCTCATCAATTGCCAGACCAGAATTCTTATACAGCTGACTATTGTTCATAAGCCAGTGTAAAGCTGTGAGTACAACAGTTGGTCGCACATTTTCAGAAAAGACACATGATTTGTACTTAAGTCTTTTCTTCAGTTTTACAGAAACTGTGAAATGTTCATCCATTTGTCTTGGTAATGCATTCAGTGTCGGCTGAATGTCAATCGGGACATTGACTACATTGCCTTTTGTTGAATACTGTCCACCTCGTGGTAATTCTCTTATCTGCATAAAGGGTATTCTGAGCGCTACAAGTCGTTCTTCGAGAGGGTGCAAGTTCAATTCTGGGGGTTTATCAGGCCAGGTCATTCCATTGGCAACAGAAAGTTTCGGAACTTTACATTTCTTTAATGAGGATAAGCATGTGTGACAAATCCATTCCTTTCCATCTACAGATTTGTATCCTGTATAGAAATCTTTATATGTTTGAAATGAAGGAACAGGACAACTCTCTGTTACGCTTTCTCTGAACCATGTTTGATGACAACAGGTACATACATATTCTGGTCCTTTTTCTGTTTTTTTGAGGAAAACGTTGATACATCCGTCTATATCATGTCCGAAACGTCTTTTTTTACATTGTTCTTTTTCATGCTGATAATACTCTTGGTTCTTTCGATCTTCTGATTTTCGTTTTCTGTGCAAGGCTTTTTCTTCTTGTGTAATATGCCTTCTTCTTTCAGATTGTTTCATTCTTTCAATCGCGAGGAAAGTTCCATCCTGCCGCATTTGTCTCTTTCTAGTCAAATCTGCCTTTGACTCCGCTTGTAAAAACGCTGGATCAAGTCTAGCTTTTTTCTTCAGTAATCTTTCTCGTTCCAAAAGCTGTGAATCTTGTCTGCACTTCCGCTTACATTTCAGATCTATCACCCTGTGCTTTTCTGGTTCTTTTTTCCTGGCTCTCCTCTTATTTTGTTTTTCAATCACTAAGAAGCTTGGATCGTTCCTTGCTTTCCGTTTACTGTGCACATCCATTACCCTGTGCTTTTCCGGATTTGTTTTTCTAGATTTCTGTTTACTTTGTCTTTCAAGCACTACGAAGTTTGGATCATTCCTTGCTTTCCGTTTACTTTGGACATCTATTACCCTGTGCTTTTCCGGATTTGTTTTTCTAGATTTCTGTTTACTTTGGACATCTATTACCCTGTGCTTTTCCGGATTTGTTTTTCTGGATTTCTGTTTACTTTGTCTTTCAAGCACTACGAAGTTTGGATCATTCCTTGCTTTCCGTTTACTTTGGACATCTATTGATCTGTGCTTTTCTGGACATTTTTCTCTAGCGCTTGATTTGCGTCTTTTGTCAGATTCTTTCATTATTTTTATCTTTGAACTTCTTTGTCTCGTTTTCTTCATGTACGTACGCATGTACTCTCGCTGTGTACAAGAATTACTTGTTTTGTCACTTTTGTTGTCAGTTGAACACTTTTTCTGCTTTAACATTTGTCTCTTTTTCTGATCTTGAAAATATAACAGAAGTCTATCATTTGCTTCTTCTTCACTCAATCCTGTAGTCTTCTCAGAACTCTTTGGTGTCTGATAAGTACAACTGTCTGAAATTATCCTCAATAATTTGACAGCTGTTACTTCGAAAATATCATCTGCTCGATAAGCCATTGATTGTGCTAGACGAAGACAATGTTCAAATACCTCGTGTATGTCACTATAATGTAGCACAATACTTGATCCATTTGGATTAACAGAACCAGTCAAGTTTCTCGAGTGAGAGTCGCTAACACAGTAGATGTTATTCTGCTTAATTACAATGAATGTACTTTCTTTGAATGTTACAATAGCAGCATCACTACTGTTTTGAAGTAAAGCAGCATGTAATGCTTCATCCAGTGTTACAAACTGCAGTTCATCTAGGTTTTGTCTCGTATTACCCAGTGTTCCCATTAGTGATTCTTGAAATGCAAAATTGTACATATTACCATTTGTATATTCCACTGATCCACGAATGTCATTAATGGCTAGGAGATCATGATGAATTGTGCTACTCCGCTGCAGAAATTCATACATTTCGTTCCCATTTACAAGTATCTCGTCTACATCATTTGATGTCCAAATTGTTGTTGGTTTCTCTTGACTGTATATGAGAGCTGATAGACTATTCATTACACACTGTTTACCAGCATTGTCTAGGAATCTTGGATGGCTTTGGTCGAAGTGACCCTGTATGGGTACTGGCAAACTCGAAATAGATGCGTTTCCTTCTAATCTATGTTGTGAAATTATACCCGGACACGTTTCTGCCGATTCATGTTCTCCTTCAGCATGTACGACAACATCATAATGAGTGTCTTGTGTTGAAACAAATATTTTGTCGGTTTGTTTATCAACACGAATTTCAGGTATGTATGGTTTGCATGGTTTTGTATGTTCAGTGTTGGCAACAGATTTATTCAATAGTTTGTTCATAGTTTTTGAAGTGGTTTGGTTTGTTCGTTTGCTCTTAGTTCTTGCAACTTTTGTACATAATTTCGACACCACTGCATTGCACGGTGGCAATGGCACCCTCAGTGAGGTGCAAACAGAAGGTTCCGAGTCAGTGGCGGTCGTCTGCCCTGCACCATCAATTCTACTATCCTGTGTAGCTGATGGTGGTACACTCGGTGGTGTACAGACGCAAGGATGCGAATCAGACCTCGGTGGGACATTCCTGCGTGGGATGGACAGACTTCCCTGAGGAGTTGTCAACCTCTGGGCATTTGAAGATTTTCCCTCCAGAAGGGATGGTTCTTCCAGACCATGTAATGGTGAATTTTCGGTCCTCCTCAGTCTCATCCGTGACCTCTGCTGCTCAGCTCGCTGACGAGGGGATTTGCGCTTCACTCTCATGCTGTGAAATATATACATCCATAAAAACCTGTATGGCTAATGTCAATGTATAATGGTAACAATGGAGTGCAGGACAGAACCCCCAAAGAGACAAAACACTGACGCCCAAAACCCCCATCACATATGAATATGTATGCTTCTTTAAAAAGAAAACGAACAAAGGAAGGAAGCAATCAGAGAATGATCAATTGTATTCCCACTCCTCTGTCCCCCCCCCCCCCTTCACTTCAATCCGACACTGCCCCACCATTGTTCTGTATCGGTCGGTGGTGGTCTAATTTTGATAATTATAAAAATTCTGTTTGTCACTTTTTTTTGGCCATGCCTCGCCTAATACATATTCCAAGTATCGACCAACAAGTGATAATACAATGTTTTGATGCAAGATGGTCACCAAATCCGAAAATGTGACCTGGTTTTGAGACCTACATTTCTATGACCTGAAATTATGAAGTGATCAGAGAACTTTCAATTTTGCACCCAATTCACTGTTTTGGGGGAAATTTCATACTACAGGACATTGCTTTGGAATGTAGAATAACATATATAGCCATTTTCCTGATCTGAATTGGTTATGGACTGAGATGTAGCCTGCATAAATAAATATATCCCATTCATTTAGGTTTGATAAAGAAAGGGCCTGAACTCTTGAAAATATAACCGAAAGCAGAGAAACTTCACGCTGCACTAATATGGGGAATTGATCACATATCATGCAAATCTCATGCTTGTGCATACAATATTAACCGAGATCCAGCCTCGACAAGTCCCAATTCACAAAGGTTAGAAGCAAAAAGGGCCATAACTCTTGAAAATATATGCGGAACACGGAGAAACTTCATGTTGCAAAACTATAGGGCACTGACCACATATCCTGCAAATTTCATGATTGTCCATATAATATTAACCGAGATCTAGCTCGGACAAGTCCCAATTCACACAGATTTGAAGAAAAAAGGGCCATAACTCTTGAAAATATAACTGAAAGCAGATAAACTTCACGCTGCACAACTATGGGGCATTGACCACATATCATGCGAAGAAACACGCTGAGTAGCTTTATATTTGAAATTGATCGGCTGAATTGTTCTCGCGATATCGCGTTCACAACATAGTTGAGATGGATGGAATCTAAGATGGCTGATAGTGGCCATCTTGGATAACCCAGTTTGGTGAAAAACAATTTCAGCCATCTTCTCACTGATTGTTGCTGAGAATGTGATGTTGATGTAAAGGAGATATGTCAATGTTGAGTGCTATTGTTCAGGCGTTTATTTCATAATCTGAGAAATAAAAGATTTAAAATATTTAATGTGAACATCTTTCATACATATTAATGTGACCTTTTCTTTCATCGAAAATTGTATAATGGTACTTACTAATCAAAATGATATGGAGGCTCATGTGATGTAGTGATCTGTGTTAGGAAGGGGAAAGACTCCAAATGTAGCACATTCAAGTGATGTGAGAATGAGGTCAAGAGTTCATCCATGGTGGTGGGTGGAGTGAATAATCAACTGGCTGAAGTTGAGCTGTTCACAGAGGTCATTTTCTTATTGATGTGAAGTCACTCCCCGGATTTGAAGTCGATCGGTTGAATTGTTCTCAGAATATTGTGTTCATAACATTTTGGAGATGAATGGAATCTAAGATGGCTGACGGCGGTCATCTTGGTTAACGCAGTTTGGTGAAAATCAATTCCAGTCATCTTATTGATGTGAAGTCACCCCTCAAATTTGAAGTCGATCGGTTGAATTGTTCTCGAGATATAAATGTTCACAACATTTTGGGGGTGGATGTAATCTAAGATGACTGAAAAACAATCCCAGCCATCTTCTCACTGATGTCAAGTCACCCCCTAAGTTTGAAGTCAATCGGTCGAACTGTTCTCGAGATATCGCGTTCACAACATTTTTGGGATGGTTGGGATCTAAGATGGCCGATGGTGGCCAGTTTGGTGAAAAACAATCCGAGCCATCTTCTTACTGATGTCAAGTCACCCCCCAAGTTTGAAGTTGACAAGTTGAATTGTTATCGAGATATCGCGTTCACAACATGGCAGGGACGGACGGATGCGTAACATTTCCAAGTCCCCCTCCCACTTACGTGGCAGGGGACAAAAAGGGCCAGGACTCTTGAAAAAAATAAATTACTTCACGTTGCACAACTACAGTGCACTGACCACATATCCTGTAAGTTTCATAATTGTCCATACAATATTAACTGACATCCAGCATGGACAAGTCTCAACTTTGCCTTAACTCTTGAAAATTACACCAAAACTCGGACTGGCCACATTCCATGCAAGTTTCAATCCTGTCCATCAAATATTAACCGAGATATTGCGCGGAAAAGAAATTCGGACAGTCAGACGGACGACAAAACTATCGCTAATTAGAGGGGTATAATAAAACATGGTATATGATAATATCAGGAGACAGTGTTATTTCATATTTTATGAGGTTATGTTTTCTTAGACACATGATCAATAATTTAAACATAAATATAATTCCTTTGATAGACTCGAAGTTGCAAAGTTGATTAGTGAGGATTAATGAAAGGTTTTCTACAAATTCCTTACTTGGATCTCAAAGGTGTGAGATTAAGAGTTAAGTGGAAAGTCCATTATTTATTAATAATTGTTTATGAGGTGTACTTCAATCAATATAGTCCACTTTGAAGTGCCAGAAGATGCTTGAAAAATATAATATAGCTGAAATACACAAAGGAAATGACAATAACAAATTCCTGTTCATAGAGAATAAATACATTTTTATAAATTATAATATTCAAAATAAATAAATTATATCAGGAATTAGGTCAGAAATAACCTTTTATGTAAAGTGGGTGTTTTCCCCGATTTCCCTATTATGGGTGTTTTGTCCGTGGGAGTTTTTTCCGCGATGGGTTTGTCCGTGGGTGTTTTGTCCACTGGTGTTTTTGTCCGTCCCCCGTTCCAATTTGATGAATTTTGTTCTTGTTGTTGTTGTTGTTGTGCGGTCACAACAGGACACTGACATCGTTGCAATTACAAGCGTCTAGTCCGTCATTCATAATCCAGCCGTCGTCCATTAGAGAATATCCGCGTCCATAATCCAAAGACCTATTCCATTTCCATATAACAGCATTAGCACCAAATTCAAAAAGACAAAAGTATACATAAACATAGGCTTGTTTCCTGCAAGAGAGAAGCGGTCAACACCACGACCTCACCATAAATAATATTCGGTACAGAGAATTCTTGTGAATACTACACGAAATTCCATTAAAATTTACATTCTGCTTGCTCTGAGTTTTAATCACGTTGCAACTTCCACTTCTGTGAGGTTTATGGTCACGAAACACCGGTCGGGCAGAAACAACACTTCACTCATACACATGATTCATGAACATTGAACATCACAAAATGCCTTCGCTGCAAAGAAAAATCAATATTCCAAATTGCGGTACCGTACTTCCGTGTTTCATCAGTATCAACAGTGAACTTATCCGTTATGTAGTTCAGTGTTGTCCGCCAAAACGCTTCGGACTCTTTATTTTATGTGAATTATGAATAAACAATAGCGGAGAACAGATTGATCAGCTAACTTACTTGTAAAATGGCTGCCGACTGTGGGCAACCTCCCCACAGCGCATGCTCCATTTCGCAGGCTCCAATAACATCCCTGCCTCCAATAGCGGAAGTTGACCTTTACTACGTTGCTATGACGTATAGGGGAAACCAACCAACGCACGGTTCAGTTTGAATCCGATCAAACGACTCCTTTAGTGTTGCACATGAGCGAACTACTTTCACATGCTCTGTCCAGATAAACAGGGAAAATTATCTCCAGATAATTCTTTTTAACGCTAGGTCAACGGAGGTATTATGCAGACTTGAAAAGTAATCAAAATTTTCGTTAAACATCTATTTTACTATATATGATGTCACTTCCGGCGATGTGCGCGAAGGCCCCGAATCCAGTCCAAAAATCTGACTGGTGGCTGGGGTGTTATTAGACCCCCAGCGAGGTGGTTGGACTGTGGGCTGAAAAATATATCCCATAATACTCTAACTATTGTGGGCCAATCAAAGCTGTTGTTGCTACCTCATTTTGATTTGGAACACTTGCTCCGCATAAAGACCGTAAGTTTACAATCTGTCAGTCGCATTGTGTTTACTTTGGTACCGGTGTGCGACCGATTTTTGTGCGTTTTTGAAGGTTTATTTGCAATATATAATAAAAACAAAGTACTTCTTGAAATGACATGAAAACTCATTCACCAAGCCTCGATCCGTTTTCCGCTTTTTACAAACAGCTCCAAATCATTCCTGCAGGAGAATGATGAAAACTGACACGATGGTTGCTAAGCTCATCGGATATCTTCCGTTATGAATTCCATCCACGACGTCACTCCCTTCTGGACCGTGGACATGAGAGAGCTATTTTTAACTCGACTTTTCAGCTCAGTTCCTGCCGGGCACAGTACAGTCACGTCACCAGTTCCGACCCAGTGTCAGTTCCGATTCACTTCCCAGAACATTGCTTTTTCTCACAACCAAGATCACACGAAATCTTAAAACATTTGTTGCATTTGAAAAAGTTGATCAACCTTCCAATCATGGCTATTTTCCGCCTCATGTTCTATTTTAAACAAATTCACAACGGCCAGAAAAATAAGGAGCATATTAATATTCCCAAACCAGTGACAATATATACTATACATGCATCTGTAGTGAGTGGGGCAACCTTCACTACGGGAACAATGAAAGAAGTTTAACAGAGTCAATTATCACTCGGGACTCGAGATTGGTCACAATTTTACCATTGGAATTTAGCAACAAAACAAAAAACGGGAAATCAGGATTTTTGCCTGTTGGGACGTCGGAAACACTGTTCTCGACGTCGGGATGCCTGTTGCAATTTTATCGCGATTGGACCCCACACCAACCCCCACCCCTCCCCTCCCCCTTGTAACAAGGAGGGTTCAAACAGGAAATTTTTATTGGGAAATTGAGGATGGACGCCTGGAGGGCAATTTTCAAATCGGACCAAAACTATACTACAAGGGGGACCTGTGCCATGTGAGACTAATGATTCATACGAAAATTCGGGATGACCTGAGAATTCACGATAACAAAGTTTCATGGGAAAATCCAAGATGGCCACCTGGCGTCCATATTGGATTTTCCAATCCGACCAAAACAAAGATATCTTGCACAACTAGACCCCATGCGAGACCTGTGCACCAAATTTGAGAAAGATCCATGAAGTAGTTCCTGATAATTCAAGATAACAATGTTTCATGGGAAAATCCAAGATGGCCACCTGGTGGCTATACTAGATATTCGAATCAGGCCAAAAAAGGTATCTTGCACAATTAGACCTCAAGGGGAACCTGTGTATCAACTTTGACGAAGATCCATGCAGTTGTTCATGAGGAATCACGATAACGAAATTTCATTGGGAAATTCAAAATGGCCACCGGGCAGTCCGGTTCCTGAGAAATCGCGATCCAAGATGGCCCCCCTGTGGCCATATTGGATTTTCGAATCGGACCAGAAAAGGTATCTGCACATCTAGACCCCAAGGGGAACCTGTGTACCAAATTTCAGAAAGATCCGTGCCGTAGTTCCTGAGAAATCGCGATAACAAGGTTTCATGGGGAAATCCAAGATGGCCACCCTGTGGCCATATTGGATTTTCGAATCGGACCACAAAAGGTATCTGCACATCTAGACCCCAAGGGGAACCTGTGTACCAAATTTCAGAAAGATCCATGCCGTAGTTCCTGAGAAATCGCGATAACAAGGTTTCATGGAGAAATCCAAGATGGCCGCCCTGTGGCCATATTGGATTTTCGAATCGGACCAGAAAAGGTATCTGCACATCCAGACCCCAAGAGGAACTTGTGTACCAAATTTCAGAAAGATCCGTGCAGTAGTTCCTGAGAAATCGCGATAACAAGGTTTCATGGGGAAATCCAAGATGGCCGCCCTGTGGCCATATTGGATTTTCGAATCGGACCAGAAAAGGTATCTGCACATCCAGACCCCAAGAGGAACTTGTGTACCAAATTTCAGAAAGATCCGTGCAGTAGTTCCTGAGAAATCGCGATAACAAGGTTTCATGGGGAAATCCAAGATGGCCGCCCTGTGGCCATATTGGATTTTCGAATCGGGCTAGAAAAGTTATCTGCACAACTAGACCCCAAGGGGAACATGTGTGCGAAATTTCAGAAAGATCCGTGCAGTAGTTCCTGAGAAATCACGATAACAAGAATTGTTTACGGACGGACGACGGACGGACGACGGACGCCAGACGACGGACCACGGACGAAAGGCGATTTGAACAGCCCACCATCTGGTGATGGTGGGCTAAAAAGAAGTAGATACGGTCAACTAGATAATAATATGTATTTGCGATCTTACGTTGCGGGATTACCAAAATACCTTCAACAGAGATTAAACATAAACCTTCAGTGGAGATTAAAGAAAGTTTAATCTCTGTTGAAGTTGTTTGGTAAACACCGCAACGTAAGATCGCAAATACATGTTATCATCCAGCTGACCGGTTTTACTTTTTCTCATAGTTATTATCGCCCGGATAACTCAAATTATTCCCTCCTATAAGGGATCTATTACCATACCATGCCAATACTGAAAACATGACAAAATTCCAACAAGGAATCATAAACCCCAACTGGACTATGCCAATACTGAAAAACAATTCCAACAAGGGATCTTATACCATACCATCCTCCAAAATTGTCGGTGTAACTCCATTCATGCACTGGTCGAAATACGCGGCACGCATGCGCAGTCAGTCTATATTGATTTTGATCGACACCGGAAGTATGTATCTGCATACAAGAGATATGGAGAATACGTCCAGTATATTTTACAGAAGAATGAGTAAATTAGATACTAACTATTTGACAAGAGCAGGGAGCTCAATCTATAGCTGTGACATCCTAAGCTCACTAATGATTCTCTCATGCTTTCAAACTATACTCCCTCAATTGTATATAACACGGTGATATTTATTACAACTTGCAGTTGCCACTAAATAATAATGAGGATTGTAAAGCCGGGAAGCTAAAAACAAAATGCACACCGTTTTATGGAATCATCTTATTATTGTTCTGTTCAAGCGTCCAGTCCGTCATTCATTCTACAAGCATTTTACAACTTTCTGCAAATCTACAATCGAGTTTGTCTATGATGGAGAGTGTTTATCAAGCCCTAGCCCACGAGCCTGATTTTGCAACGAAGGTTAAACAATGGCACACACCGCATCTTCTGGTCCAAGCCGTGGAACGTAAGTGATTTTTTTTCAGTCATGAAAGTAATCAGGCTGACCTCATTTAAAACTGTTCATCGCGTCTCTCTGGCTATAATGTATACTCACATTTTATTTTATTCGCGGTATTATACAATTATTGCATGTTATAGAGTGGGACATCACGATTTGTCAGCTCGAGACAAGTGATGTACATCGAGCGCGCAGCGCGAGTTCTACATCACTTGTCGAGAGCTGACAAATCGTGATGTCCCACTCTATAACATGCAATAATTGTTTTACTATACCGAATGTTTGATTTTTAGTAAGTACGATAACATTAATTCTAGTTCTGTATCGTTCATAATTTTGAAACGCTCCCGTTTGCCAGCGACATCCATAGTCGAAACAGTTTCGATGCGACAGAGCATCCGCACTGGCAGACGACCTGAATCGGCCTGTCACCATGGGTAAGCTGGCCCTGAGAAACAAATGGGAAGCTTCTCCTCTGGACCAGCAGATGTCGCCGTGGAACAAATGTTATGTTCAAGGCGCTGCCGTGGTACATGACATTTATTCAATGGTAAGGCAAAATATGAGTGCATCATCACTGAACATCTCGATTTGTAGAATGACACGTGACAGCCTGTCAACCAATGAAAACATGACGAATTTACATGAGGTATAATACATGAATTTGTGCCGAAGGCGCCTTGAAATTAAGACATTTTGATTATGGACGCGAATGTTGTTGTAGGACGACGACTATCATCTGTTAGAACGATACAAGATTGATATTTTCCCATGGAGAAGGAAAATGTCATAACTGTGAATCTTCAAGACGCCTTGATGAGTTTTCTATCTTTTCGAATAGTTGAATGTCTTTGGAAGGTAAACTTTATCATTTGGACAACTCTTTACTGACATTACATTAATTGCTTTTGAGTCAATCCTGGTGAAATATTCGGGCATCATAGTTATCGAATTTTGTCTCAAGATATGTTGAATATTCGGAAATTTAGTTTGACCATCATTGTATCATTCGTTTTATCACAATGGAACCGCTGGGTAATAAATTTAATTTATCAAACTGATTTGTACCTTCTTACGACACCATCGTGATAACTGATCCTCATATTGACGTGCTTTTCATCACTTACATGTATGATAGGATACACTAGTATTAACCTTGTTGACAAGCATCGTACCAGAAGAGAGAAGCCACTGATTAGTCTGAGCACAACGTCGATAACTGTGGAGTAATGAAACGTAAACCGTAGCTCAGATAAGAATTATTGATACAAATGTCACCCCTACATACATCTATACGCCAGAGAATTTACTCACGTCAGTAAAGGGCTAATATGTACGTAACTGATTCTATGTCTAGCCAGCAGAAGGTGCTAGTATAGCATTCTAAGACAATTCAGTACAAATTCCCAGAATCTGTGGAACATCTAGACTGAAAATATACATATGTGCAGTGTTTATTTCCGCATGTAATCGAGGGTGGGGTAATTACTTTTAGTTTCATCAGAAAGCTTGACATTCTCGCAATTTCTTAGCTAGAAATCCCTAAATGTTACTGGATGTAGTTTCTGTAATCAATCCACAACATCGCCCCATGGAATCAGATATTGAAGCCGTAAGACAGCCTGTTCATAAAAAATGTTAGAAATTCTATTCAGTCAGTTTGGGTGGTGGTGGAAGCCGGAGCATCCGGAGAGAACCACCGCCCGTCGGCAAGTAACTGACAATCTTTCACACATACACCAGCTGGGCTCGAACCCGTACAGGTTCAGTGGTGTGAGGCTAGCGATCACCAGCGAAACGCCATAGACCACTCGGTCACTGGACCTGGTTAAAGAAACGGAATAAAAGTCAACGAGTATAGAATCATAGAAACCATGGCCTCTCGTTAAAACTTAACGACCAGGATAATCGCCGAAGCGTTCTCGCAGAATCGATACCGTAGGTCCTTTTTCGTGAAAAAGTACAGCAAAGTATTCATGTATATCCTAGTGTTCAATACTAATCCAAGGATTTGACAGTTGAACATGATTATGTCATTAAGTGTGTATTTGATAAGACTGAACTTCGTGGAAGAACACACTGTATTTCATGAAAGGAAATTAGTGTTTTGTGGTATAGCAACTGATCTCCAGAATGTCACTGATTATTTTCTTAATGTCACAAAGAACATAAAAGCCGTATTGCAGGTAATGGGTTTCATCAAAGATACATTTTCCGAGATGTACCCTCCAATCATGCTGATCAACAGAAATTATCAATTAAACTTTATAGAACGCAATTCGAGATTGAGCCTGCTTAAAAAAGCTAAACACATTTTGCAGATTACGATAAATTCTCTTTTACTAAATGGTTTGAATGCTATTAGTCCATAGCTTATAGCTATAGTGTTATCGCTAGCATTTCATATCTTCGGTCGGCGTGTAGGCAGATGGGCCCACTCTATGCTGCTGTTGCCCCACACTACTGCTGGTACTTTCAGGACGACACTTTGAGGAAAATACATACATATGTAAGTGCCATCGTCGCATTCTTTATTGACATTAACACAAGTCTGACTTATTATGGTCGGGAAACCATATCAAACATGCAATCACTGTACACATTTCGCTACATTTCGTAAAATATACATTTTAAATTCTGGAGAGATCCTTCAAGAGTAAAAATAATGTGAATGAAGAACAAACCGGTCTTATCATTCTAACCCACAACAACAACAACAACACGAAATAAAACGCAAAATTGGAAAAAAGATGCCGGTGTGCTGACAAGAAGTCAGAGAGAGCCACAGATAAATTTATTGACTGCTTATTTCAAATTTCAAGAACCAAAAATATTTGATACTTGCGATGATAATATCTTGAATAGGATGACCACACGGCACTAGCAAATATGTGGGACTGAAAAGGTCACTCTAAATTGCTAGAAAATAAATGGATTGGAATAGTTTACATATTGTCGTATCTTTCTCCATCCATAACTTCGGAATATGAACGCGAATATTCTTGAATGGATGACGGCTGAATTATGAATGCCGGACCAGACGCTTGTAATTCTCCAGTGTGGTTAAAACCGGTACTTTACAACTCAATGCAAATATTATCAAAAAGCTATTCGATCTCTCAAAATATTACCCAGACTTCAGTTTTCAACATCTTCATTTGCTCGCCATTTCAGAGAAGAAACTCATTCAATATTTCCATTTGTAGGTGTCAAATGCTTATAACATATTATTCACTTCATATTGTAAATTCCCATAACATTTAGTCATGACTGTCTTGACAATTTGGTTCAAGCTTAACGCTCATTAAGTAACAATGCTGTTTAAATCGTGCCTCTTGTGTGTTAGTGAACTCTTGTTATTGGGCGGATTCATTTACATTTGTTAACCATAGTCTGTGGTACTTTACATACGCTGTGTTGTAACACTATGTTGAAATAATGAACAACAAACTGTTTTCTGTACTGTATTCGGAGTTATATTTTTGCTGTGTTAATTAAGTCAAGACGCCGAGCTGATCCCTTGGTTATTCCTTCATGCATCTTATATTTAAGAAATGTTACATTATGATTATATACAATTTTGAGATTGAGAGGATTACAAATAAATACTGATAACTCGACTATCGGATGTCTTCCATGGCTGCAGAATAAAGGATTAATTTTATACGAAGGCAGTGAATTATTCGGCTCGACAAATAGCAATTCCCATACCGTAGAATTCAGAGATGTAGAAAATCCTGGTTAAATAATAATACAATAATAATGCTGTCATTTCAGACTGTAGTCTAATCTACTTGTATGTGCCATTTATTTACTTCTTAATTAATGTTCACTTGTCCCCGTTCTAATCCACTTAATCCTGCAATCACTTCATTGGTCAAAGCAATATATTCTCAGACCGCTTGACTCAGTCTGAGAATTACAACTAAAGCCTGCTCCCCCTCATAACAAGGTTATATCGCCTTACTTATTGTTCATCGTTACCCAGCTGAGTTATTCCAGTCATAGTAGATTAACTCAAACCGGACCGGATTTCCATTATCGTGATTGTCGCTGTACTATACCTGGCTATTAGCTAAAGGCTTTCTATGCACCCTATTCGGAAATGCACCGAGCAACGGAGTTCATTACATAGAGGGAAGACCGAAGAGGTAGGGGGAA
The DNA here is from genome assembly GCA_036873755.1 of Hanleya hanleyi. Taxonomy (NCBI): domain Eukaryota; kingdom Metazoa; phylum Mollusca; class Polyplacophora; order Lepidopleurida; family Hanleyidae; genus Hanleya; species Hanleya hanleyi. The sequence goes on from JAVTVY010025802.1 coordinate 90,226, forward strand.
ATATGTTTATTGGGGGTATTGTCCATTTCATCGACATGGTCGTCCGGGGTAAGACATGCAATACTGCTTGTCTAACAGTTTTTACCTCGTCACAACACCATCATGCTAATTGATCCTCATAGCATAATTGCTATCTGCGGTAACACCGATAGACAATCAGAGAGAACGATTTTCATAACGCTATATAAGCCATGAACTGGACGAACGGCAGCCGACACAGCGATATCAGATCACCCGAGACTGAAAGGGTTCGAGGGTTGAGTTCGCGTGTATATCCATTTCAAAGTCCTGTGCAAGCCGCGATCTTGAGTAATGTACATACATTTATGCAGTATTAAGTAGAGTGAGCCTTGTCTTAACTCGGAAAGCACCAGTAAAAGTATCCGGTAAAGCTGTCAGAAAACGAAAGAAATAAATGGAATTATACAGCATAACCTAAAGGTTGACGTTTCAGTTGCAATCGAGAACCGCGATATCCGGTTGTTCAATAGTTACGTTGTGTCCGGACAGGAAAGTGCTGTATTATAGATTCCATTTTCTTGTCCAGCTTCCTCGCCACGTTGCAAACAATCAGCGATCAGCTGAGGGTTCGATCAGCCCGTGTTGACCAGGATCGCCGATAACGTTAACTTTCGTATCTAATATCAATTAAATTCAATGTCTGGTTATATACACTGCATCTTGGCTCATCCTTGCCTCGAAAACATGCAAAATAGGTGAGATTTCTTGTATATTGACCATGTAATGAGGAGGACAGTTCATTCCATATATAATATATTTTATCAATTGGAAAGAGATATAATATTGGAAAGTTGTTACTCACTCCGTAACATTTAGTAAATATAATTCACTTTCGTAGACTAGTTAGGCTATGGGATAAAAAAGATATTGGTTTCAAGTATTTTAAACTGTATATGGACAAGATTATCGTCATTTTCCATGATTTAATGAGGCTGCTAAATTAATTGGTTAGAAAACGACAGAAAATTATTGTATGACTGGTGATTTTGGTGTAGAAAGAAGATCAAAAGGTGTATGCGTCTACCGATACCTCAAAACATTCGCAATGTTGTGGTTCTTAGTTGAGCGTGGGTTTTCAACGTTAGCCGTTGACTTTTTGACAGGTCGTCGAACGTTCATTTCAAGGCAGCAAATAATTTGTCCAACATTGTTTCGCTCCCAGAAAGCTATAAAACGCAATAATTAACAGCACTAAACGTCGAATAATGTTACTTTTGTGCCATTTGATTGTGACTCGAAACACAACAATCATACATTCAATCACAGAGTCTTTGAAAAGACAGCTATGGTAATTACAAACGTCTGGTCCGTCATTCCTAATTTAGCCGTCGTTCATTAAAGAATATCCTCAACCATAATCCAATGACCTGTTCCATATTCCATGTAACAGCATTAGCATCAAATTCAAAAAGACAACCATAGTATACATAAACACAGGCTAGTTTCCTGCAAGCCCCTCGGGCTTCCGGGGATTGACCTGGGATGTCGTTGTGCACACCGCAGGTCATGGTAAGAATAAGCCTTAGCTCCTCAGAGATCTTGTCGTAAGAGGCGACTAACTAAGGCACCTGTGGGGTTCCCGGGTGTGAAAAGGAATAGGACCCCACCCGTCTGGTTCCCGGGTGTGATTAGGGATAGGACCCAATGTCGTGATATGACTGAAATATAGTTGAAAGCGACGCTAAATCATATTCACTCACCCACCCTAGTTTCCTCCAAGAGACAGCGGCCAACAGTTTTCAATGGTGCTGGCAAGACATCATGATGTTCCAAAAATTTCGAATCCGTATCGCTGATCAGTATTCTATCCATATGATATTCGTTGTAAAGTCATCTAGAGAAAGATGTATCTCAGTCACGCTTGATTGTGACTGTTCATATGAGCACCAAGAGGATCTTGCTACGCTTGTATTTTGCTATCAGCATGCGATATGTATTGCCAAATGTGAGAAACTTTAAGTACATTGCTTAAAATCGTCTCTAGGATCTAACAAATGCTACTAGGCGAGATATGCATACGCCATATGCAGGTCTCACTGGAATATTACTGTCCAGAAAGGGATAGTTTACGATGTCGAAATTTAAATCATCTCTTTCGTCATAAAGTCGACGAGAAAGAAGGCCAGCTTCATTTTATAGAGATCTAGGTCTAAATATGATGTGCTTGTATGGCTATCTGTAGTTTCCTTCAAATCCGGTGAAGGTGGGTATATATCCTTCACTGCGTCATTTATGTAGCTATTATCCACAGCGAGAAGATCGTCTAAAAAGCGCTTGATGAATGAGAAGAAACGGGCTTTGAATGGATCGGTTTTTGAAAGCTTCTGCATATGGTCATATTCATAAGAGAATAGATATAGATCAGCCAGAAGGGATGCACAATTAGTATCCACTGGAATACCTATATGCTGTTGATATATTATGTTGCCAAATTTCACATAAATGTTTTTAATGAGAAATTCAAGGAACTCTATTAACAAAGAAACATCCCACGAATGATATCTCTTGTATGTAGTAGAGCTAAAGAATGATTTATGGCTTCTGATATTAATATATCTACGATCAGTTTTCTTGAACACAGATACTACTAATGAACTTAGACGGTCAATAATGTCCTAATTTGACATCACAGTACATACTCTGGTCTGCCGTGCTGGCTGATTTAATTGTTTCATTGTCTGACAAACTCCACGGAGATATGCAGTGGAAATAAACATGACTTTACTGGGGAAAAAAACAATCGATAATCAAAAGAAAAACCATGTTCAATTAAGAACCGTAGTAGTGGACAAGAGCAGAATACTGCCGAACAAATTCTTTATTGCGATGGAATGAACATTCGAAATCCTTTCTCATTCTAAAGGTGATATGCTAATGTTGAAAGTTCACGCCGTTGTAAGAACCGTAATATCTAAACTCTTGCCAGTAAATAACCAAGGGAATTCTATTAATATTCAGTATGATAACGTTGACATGTGTTTCTTTGGAGAATAGGAGTTGTGAACTGCCTTCGGAACTATGTCGGAAATTTCAGAATTCATATCGCCCAACAAACTCATGACAACCCTTAAGTGTTATTTGTCATTAATATTACAGAATTAGCGTTGCTTTACAAGAGAGGCCAGGATTCGGGTGTTCTAGATAAGGAATAACTATTCAAGTAAGGATAATGATCTGAAAGGATTGGGCCCGTCTTTGTCACTGACAGATGTGCTTTGCCAATAAGCAGTGAATATCGCACCGTATTTGTTACTTACGACAGTGAAGGGTTCAATCGGGACACCATCCATTTAGGTCGATCTCACAGAGGCGAAGCTTTTCTAGCGTGTTTCTTGGAAAGGTCCAAAATGTCTGTGTCATGTATTTGATAATGGCATAAATGCATAAATGAATACGACATATTTCTCAGTACTAACGGGTGTTATTGCTGGTAGCCCTAATTTATTGATTCATTGCAGCTTCTTCTGGTGTTATCTGTGGCATTCCATATCTTCTGTCAGCATTTAGACAGATTTGTTCACATTTGTTTTCTCTTTGGAGGAAACAGATACATATATTGAAGTATTTCAATTGTATTATAATTCTATATGGTGCGTTATTCAGTTAATTTCGATTGGATCCAAGCAATAATCGAGAACAGACAACAGATGTGTATCTTATGAAGAATCTTGGTCCCTGTGCGAGTTTAATAGATATATTTTAAATAAGAATGGATACCTCATCTGTGTGTGTGACTTAAGTAAATCTTCTAGGTCTCTCTCAGCGACAAAATATTTAGGCAAGAGGAAAAGTTGAACCAAACTCCCACCAAGTTCTGATAACATCATTAGGGAATAATTCAATCTGCGTATTTCATAGAGTTTGCTCTTAACATTTACTGTACATTTGAATTGCGGTATAGAGCAGAGACATTGTGACGAGGGTTGTTTTGAAAGAAACTCGTCAAAATAATCGCGGAATCACCGCTCAGTTTCGATGGATGTTAAATCAGGCGGCCGATGGAGGTATGAATAGGCCTCTGTCAAAACAATTAATGAGGTATCAGTGATGTGAGAAAGCACAATTAATCGACAACATGCGGGAACAATAACTCACAATTGGTTAAGCAATCTTGTCAGTTAGACTTCTTAAAGCAACTGTCAGTCCTGTGAGGTTTCCGTAGTGTGTATTACACAACCTTAGTCAAAGCGTGACTCGGATACGTTTACTTTGAATAAGTTCTTTGATAACAGAATAACATGGATTTTATTTACATCTGTCTGCCACCTGTCTTTGTTGGAAAGTATATTACTATCGTGTCACTCGTTGTTGCACTGATGAAGATTCACTTTTTCCTTATATCCATTCCAAAGTATAACGTCGTTGACGAATTGAATGCATGGCAAAGCACTGGTTATATCGGGGAAGTACCTACAATAAATAGATTCATGATACTGTTACATGCATTTCAAATGTGTTGTCTTATGGATATGGGATATGTTTTGTGTGAGACCTGTGAGGATGTTCTGGGCTTGGGTCGAGTGGCACTAGATGTGTATGCATGCTGGTTACATGTATGTTGTTTAGTATTCTAAAATTCGTTCCACCCTTTCAGAAAGTTGTTTTCTTGCAAACCTCAAAACGCATTTCAGTATGTAAGTGGTTAAACGTGCGTTGGGCATAACGGAAAGAAATCGCATATCGGTATATGGCTCACTGAGTATGGCTTATGGAATACTCTGAAAGTTATGGCTTTATTCCAAATTCGGACTTTTCGTGAATCAATCGAAATCAGCTTTTATGTTGATCTAATTTTATCATGGAGATGGCAGACCAGAAGATTGATCGAAGAAGGAATCGTGTTTGTTTTTCTCCTGCCAAGATCAATATTGGATGATATAATAGACGCCCAGATGACAGTACCACACACGTTGAGTTAGTGTTTCTTTGCTCACAGACGCCTCACCGGCCGGGATATTCAGGGAACGAGGAATGGTATTTCCATGTGAAACAACCTTAATCAAGACCCAGATACCTTTACTTTGAAAACTTTATCTGACAGCAGAATAGCGTGCATTTGATTTTTATCTCACAGGTTATAATATTTTGTTTAATGGGCATGCGATTTTTAGCTCTAGTATGTTTCAGTATGTGTTGTTTTCAAGTCGGGTTTGCCGTTCCAGAAAAATTAATTTATAGATTATTTCCGCTCATTTCAGTATGAAACTAGTTCTACATCCCTTGAACATAACGGAATGCAATCGCATACCGATATAAAATAGACTGTCATTGTTCACCAAATAGGGCTGACTCAAATTCTCAGAAAGTTATGGTTTATTTCAAACTCGGACTTTCCGAGGATCGAAATTAACTCTTATGATGATCTAAATCTGTCGCGGAGATGACATTACTTATAGACGCATTACCGGCATAGGGAGTTCTACTCCTTATCTTCTAAGCCAATTCGCGACAAATAAGAGCAAACGGAAGTTATAAACGATATTCTAAAACCGCGCTATGAGAAAATAGTGACCTTCCTGAAAATCTTTATATTTCGACAGTCTTTCAGTCCGCGGATGGAACCACGTTTTCCCAATAATTTTCCTTCGGCATGTATATAATTTTAAGTAGAATACTTCAATGAATATTTTTAACGGGTCGTTTTAAAATTCGCACACATTGTCGGTGGGAGTGATCACGATATCTTCATAATATCTCTCGGACCCATTTTTATGTGTTTAAAGTGGGGCTTCGAGCCAGCACTGAATGGTCGTTAGCCCAAAATGGTCAATTTACACCGCCTGTCTGTGTTGACCCTATAAGTCAACAAATCTTTTGCTGGCCACTTGAAAGTGAGCTAGATATCTTCCTAATAAAATTATTTATCTTCCTGACCCAATTTTAGATGTTCAAAGTGCGACCGCCAAACACTTCCAGCCAGCTCTAAAATTATCCCTAGTTCAATATGGTCAACTTACTTCGACTGTCTTTTTTGGTCCTATTCGTCCAGAAATCCATTGCTGGCCACTGGGTGATCTAGATATCTTCCTAATAAAATTATCTCCCTGCCCCATTTTTAGGTGTTTAAAGTGGCGTATTCTACTCCAAATTATATTCATAGTAAGGGAAAATTATTGGGGAAACATTATGTCATTTGTGTTATGAAAGAGGTAATGGCTGTCGAAATATATCGATTTCCATGAAGGTCACTATTTTCACATATCACGTTTTAGAAGTTCGAAACGGGGAATCAGGAAAAAGTAAATAACACCAGGTAGGTACAAAAAAGTGTTTGTTTTTTCAGGGTCAAACGGTTTGAACTGGACAGCGAAACTATCACACGCCATTACAAGTGTGGACACATTGTTTCGTGGCATCCTCGTAATTCTGTGAGGGTCTGGTGGATGATGCGCATATTGAATTTGTAAGTTTAGACGAACGATTGTTCGACAGAAATTATTGGTAATTATCGGTATTATCTATGCTTTTTGCAATGCTTATATATCATGATTCCTAAATGCTGTCACGTGATTTAGTTAATTATAGTTTCGTCATCTGTAGCATGTTGTAGATAATAGACAGAGATCCAGTCTGATCAGCTATCTCCTATTTAAACTGGTACCATCCCCGTCCCAATAAATTCGATAAGCTAGATGTACAGAGCTTACAGACGCTAGTACATATTTGCGATTATATGTCTTGTTATACCCATTGTTTATTATTTGCCCTTTAAGATTATAGGCTAAAATATCCTCCATTTTGTTGAGTTCGCATTTTCGGCATTAGGAAAAATAACTAGGATAAAATACAACAGTGTTTATGAATAGATTCTTTCCCAATTGATAATTACACGCGAGATGTACGCAGAAAAATCAACTTCGAGCAATGGTATTGATGTACAGAGCTTACAGACGCTAGTACATACTTTAGAGTATATGTCTTGTTATACCCATTTGCCATTGAAGATTATAGGCTGAAATATCCTCCATTGTGTTGAGTTCTGATTGCCGGCATTAGGAAAAATAACTAGGATAAAATACAACAGTCGATATATTGTTTATGAATAGATTCTTTCCCAATTCATAATTACACGCAATATGTACGCAGAAAAAAATCAACTTCGAACAAATGGTATTACCAATACATACTGTATTCATGCTTCATTGTTGGAATCGGCCTTTCATTGTACAAAACAAAAATGTACCCGGTACTCACGATTGGTCTACTATGTGAAAAGATATCGGCCTTTTCTTCATTGAGAAACGTTGATGGTTAAATCCAAAGATCGAATAACATTCTGATATTAAAGTAATACTTGTAAGTTCTATATAACCAAAAATGAGATGCTTTCAGCAGGAAGATTTCTGTTCAATATTATTACTTCAATTTAATTTTACGGTTCAGTAAAAAATTGGACTTAACAAGCGATGTCAGATATTATTATTTAAATAAGCCACAGAAAACAGGCCCTCTATCGTGTCGATATCCGTCAAAAAGAATTGGCGAGGGAAGGCCTCAAAAAGCCTGTAACCAAAGTGTATATTTCCTTATTAATTTCCATGAATATTCTCTCGTCAATAAATTCAGGTTCTGTGAGAAACATCGGTGTGAATTCTCCCAAAGAAAGATGTATATGTAGCGATATATTATCTGTGCACTTTCAGAGACAATAAAAATCAGTCAAACGAGTTGTTCACTCCATCATCCTGTGATTAAGAATTCTATACGGGGGAATTTCTATGGAAGGCGGCTGCTAACCGACGCTTGTATACGCTGTGCTATTCGTCACCTATCCACATGTTTTCGAGTTTCTGATTGGTTGTGAAGAATCTCCCATTTGCTGGGATGTTCCTCAGGCAGACATTATGATAAGGAGTTTTGCTCAAATCCATAGAACTACGTTGATGAGTTTGTCTGTCACATCCATATGTCATATTTGTCATTGATTGATCTATGTACTATGTTGTCAAGTACACACCTCGTATGTCCCAAGCCAACGTGTCCGATTAACCAAATGTTTATGGATTGGAATATGGTGCAGGCAGACAGTTCTGAAATGAAGCTATTGAAATAACACGGTGTCAAGATATCATGAATCACAGGGGAGAACTCGTTTCCAAGTTTCCAAGTTGTATACTGGAGTTTAATGTTTCTCACTAAGGCCTTGATTGAAGACCAGTAAGATATTGCATGTCATCGTATCCCTATGATACGGCCAGCCCCTCAATGACCGGAATTATATAAATGTCCCCGGTGAACCGGGTCAACATCATCAAGTTAGAGAGGTTGACTTTCTATAAAGACTCTCATATTTTTCGAAGGAGATGTCGAGTCTCATCAGAGTTAATGATAGCGTTAGTTATCTCTGACTTGAACTTGCATTTAATGGCAGCTTTATTCACATCGGCGCGGTGATACAGAACAAATATAGGCGATAACATCCCCCGCCCCAGTCCTCCGAATATATATTAAATAGGCTAGCCTTACAGAACTTAAAGACGCTAGTCCCAGTTGATATAATATTGTGCATTGTTAGGCTCTAAAGATTAAGGGATTCATCCTGAAGGTTCAGTTTGCTTGTTTTCCGAAGCCAAGACCGATGATCAATGATTCACAAAGCTTTATAAACACCTCGAGGGCCCTTCTGTCTTGCAATGACACCGAACTAATATTTAAGTTCACTCTTACTACTAGAATGTAGAGGGGTTAGTTAAGATGTCCTACGTCAGATTCTATTCACAAGCAGTGAATTACTGTCCCGCCAAGTGGAAAATGTTTTGCCATAGAATTTAAGATCCGGAAAGCTTGATTGTTTGAGGTATTGTGATCTTAAAACTGTTAGACTTAGAGCTCTCAAGCGAACTGAAGATGAAAAAGAATAATTGATCGATGTTCACATGCCAGCAGCAATGCTTTATACTCGGAGGACGCTCCCTCTACAATGATCTGGAATGTCAAGTCTTGGAATGTGCTGAACGTAACAACCCCATTTAGCCTAGGGTCATACTCAACTCTTCTCCTTTGGTGAGATCTTTAACAACTTTCTGTAAACATCAAACGGATGTTGCCTATTATGGATCACCCCATTGTGAAGACCCAATACTCTTGAGCCTCTTCACACCACAAGGACTATCGATAATGGCTCACAAAGTCGTTGTGAAAGGTTCTAATCAGTATCGTCTGTGCCAAGTCGTGATAAATAAGTCAATGACTTTAACTGGAAGTTAGTGTGCACACATTGCATCGTGGCATCTTCTTGTGTCTGCGAAGGTCTGGTGGACGATACGCATTTTGAATTTGTGAGCTTTCACTTGAACGATTCTTCGACAATAATTATTGGTAATTTTTGCTTTATATTATGCTTTATGGAATAATTATGCATCACAATTCCGAAATACTCACTGATCAGCTACCTCCTATACCAGATATCATCATGGTAATAGAGGTGGTGAACGGGTAAACTAAGTCCGGATTCCCATCATCGCTAAACTGTATTGGCTATTTGCTAAAGGTTAGCCGTCATACACATACTCTCCGAAATTTCACGTTTCTGATTAGTTCTTCCGGCCACAGAGGTTATAATGGAGGAGGAATCTGAGTGAGGAAAAATGTGTTAACATTATTGTGTTTATAGTTCCATCAACATAAACTCCTGAGGTAACAAAAGCAATCTGCTTGAACTGTTTGGTGCGTTACCTGTCTGGGTCAAGCCATAATTATGTTATAATTATTTACGGCGTTTTACAGGGGAGGCTCGCTGGTGAATAGTCCTGACACAAAACTTTTAATGATTTTGACAACGGGGGAGTGAAGCCTTATGGGTTACATACAAACGTCCGGTCGGACATGTAGTGAACCTTCGTCCATGAAGACTTTCTGAGTCCACGATCGAAATACCTTATTAACACGACACTACTGGAATCAAACTTCAATAAGGCATCAAGATACAATATGAATGAACATTAGGGAGGTTCTTGCAGAAGAAATTTTATCTATAATTGTAATAGACCTTTCTTCGCCCACTCACTGCCAATTCGTATTTGATGCGATATTTTATAACTTTCTGTAAACAAAAATCGGGGCTTTCTGTAATCGTTATGCTGTCAAGAGTCAGAGGTCAGAGGCCGTTTGTTCCCATTTCCCAACAGTGTACGTCCAACATCTACATGCACATCATCCAAAGCGGTAACACCCCTTAACGTACCATTCGTCAGGTGTTCCTATGTCTACGACGTTTCCAAATCATTCCAGAGATATTCCAATTTACTATAGTATGTCGCCCATTTAGACGTGGTAGACAATGGATTGTTAAGAATCTTTTCAATTCCGCGAGGAGACTAAGAGACAAAGCCAAATATGCCATATTTGTCAGTCGAAGAAATATTTACACTAATTAAGCAGTGAGCGAGCATGGTGCGAAGATGGATCCAATCGACAGGTGTGAGGATACTTCCATCTGAGATATTCAAGTAAAAGAATAGATAACAGCAATGAGTTCTTCAAATGGTTTCACGTCAAATGCTGCTGAATATTAGTTGATATATTAGTATTTCCTCAAGTACACGTCTCGTATATCCCAAGATACAATATCGCCTTCTGTTCTCATGGCGATGGGTACACGTTTGATGAGACAGTTCAATAAAACTGTTCATATTCGACAAGCAGTACCGGATCTAAATGCCGTACACCAGCATGATCTATTAACAACGTCTTTGTCACGTACACTATTTTATTATAATTAGAGCTCACTGAAGTCAATGTATAATTACTGATCGAGTATATTCATAAATGTAAGGAAGCTTACAAACGCTGGCATGCATGACCTGTAACACATCCAATATTAGCTGAAATTAAAATGAGTGGTTGTGAGGAAATTCACTCAAATATTGAAGATGTTGACTATGTTACAGTGTTTTATAAACACCTCGAACTGCCATATGAATTGTAAAGCCACACAGTAAAGGCGTTATTTTGACTCACGCCACTAGAATGTATAAGAATTGACTCAGTTGTCAAAAGCCTGTTACCATTCCCAAACCTTGAATTATTGTGTTTGTCATATAGTAAATTATTCACCACAGAATCCGGACTTGTAGAAAATTTCGGTAGAATGACTTATTGTGATGCTAAAACTGCTAGACTTGTAACCCTCAACCGAACCGAAGATGAAGGAATAATCGATGGACTGACTTTCTGGAAGCAGAAAGCTTTGAGGCAAAGATCGCTCTGCAATGTGCCAACTGTAAATACTTCTTCCTGAAGAAACATCGAAACTTGTCTTTGATTGCTTCTCTATTTCATTAATCTAGCCCTTCTGTATTGATATTTTATTTTATGCCTGCTTATGGACGACGACTGCCCTCTTTTCCATGGATATTATTTTTATATTTTCACTTGGATAGGAGAAATATCATAACTGTGAATTTTCAAGATAATCTAGCATATGCTCGTTGATTTCAGTCTATGTGTTGAATGTATCTTGAAATTGGGGTATTTCCATTATGGACAATGAAGGTTTCGATGGATGACGATTTCCCTCTGTTTCTTGGATAAGACATTTATATTCTCACTTCGAGTGGGAAAATTTCACAATTGTACAAGATGACATTAATAGTATTCATTTTGAGATCTGTTCGAATATCCATATGCGTTTTGGAAGGCAAACTTTGTACACTTGTTTTACGGACTTCTAGATTTATAAGTTAAATATTGCGAAATTCGCTAAAATTCAGTTCACAAAATTAAGAGACACAACGAGAGCAAAAACATGTTGGCTTTTCCCATGATCCGTTTGTTTTATCATCTGTGCGTTTAACTGTTGCCTATATATGGTGAGATTCTGCTGGTGGACGTTTCGTTCCCGAGACTTGCCCTCTGCACAAATCATTGTGATTGTAGTTTTGTGACTGATAACACTGTGGAGAAAGAAACGATTGGTGAACATCGAGTCTCACAGATACGTGTTCTGAATAAACTTGCATCTTCTTAATACGCCCGTGTTTGGGCCGTTTCTTCTATCTAACGTTCATATAGTTCATATTGATAATTTTCAATCCATTTGAATTGCGGTATAAAACAGAGACATTGTGACGACGGTTGTTTTAAAATGAACTCTTCAAAGTAATGGCGAATTCCCCCCCCCCCCCCCTCCCATAGTTTCGATGTATGTTAAATCAGGTGACCGATTCAGGTATGAATAGAGCTATGTCAGAAGAAGTATTGAAGTATCAGTGATATGAGGAAGCACAATTAATCAACCGCGGTAACAATAACTTACAATTGGGTAAGCAAACTTGTCAGCTAGACTTCTTAAAGCCACTGTCAGTCCTGTGAGATTTCCAGCGTGTATATTACTCAACCTTGGTCAAAGCGTGACTCGAATACGTTTACTTTAAAACCGTCCTCTAATAACAGAATAAAATGGATGGATTTTGTTTGAAAGTATATCGTTTCACCCGTTGTTGCACTGATGAAGATTTCACCAGTGACGTCTTCATTATATCCATTCAGAAGTATAACGACGTTGACGAAGTGAATGTATATCAAAGCACTGGTTATATCTGTGAAGTACCTACAATAAATAGATTCATGACACTAGTACATGCCTTGCAGATCTGTTATCTTATGGATATGGGTTATGCTTTGTGTGGAGAACAGTGATGATATCATTCAGACACTAGATGTGTCTGCATGAGTTGTTTTCAAATCTGAAATTATGTCGGTTTATCTTTTCAGAAAAGAGTTTTTTTTCCAAACCTTGAAATGTATTTCAGTATATAAGATGTTATACATCCTTTGGTCATAACGGAATGAAATCGCATATCGTTATATGGCTCACTGAGTATGGCTTATAAGATCCTCTAAAAGTTATGGCTTTATTCCAAATTGGGACTTTTCGGGAATCAATCGAAATCAGCTTTTATGCTGATCTAATTTTACCACGGAGATGGCAGACCAGAAAATTGATCGGAGAGGAATCGTGTTTGTTCTCCACCTGCCAAGATCAATGTTAGATGATATAATAGACGCCCAGACGGCAGTACCACACACTTTGCGTTAGTGTTTCTTTACTCACAGACGCCTTATAGGCCGGGATATTCAGGGAACGAGAAATAGTATTTCTGTGTGAGACAAACTAAATTAAAGCGTGACCTAGCTACCTGTACTTTGAAAATTTTATCTGACAAAAGATTAGCGTGCAGTTGATTTCTCCTTTCTTCTCTCTTGCAGGAAACTAGCCTATGTTTATGTATACTATGATTGTCTTTTTGAATTTGGTGCTAATACTGTTATATGGATATGGAATAGGTCTTCGGATTATGGACGCGGGTATTCTTTAATGGACGACGGCTGAATTATGAATGACGGACTAGACGCTTGTGTTGTATCTCACAGGTTATAAACTTTTGTTTGATGGCATGCTGATATAGTTTCACTCGTTATTGAACCGATGAATAATTCACCAGTGACATCTTCCTTGTATCCATTCCATCGTGAACATAGGTCAAAACACTGACCATCTCGGTGAAGTACCCACTATAAATAGATTCATGGTGCATACAGTTCAGACTGGTTGTCTTGTCGATATCGTTGTCTTGTCGATATCGATATATATTTTTTGGCAATCATCGTCAAAGAGTAACCGAAAAATTTAGGCGATAAAACCCCCAGCCCTCCCAATATATTAAATATGCTAGGCTTACAGAACTATGAGACGCTAGTACCAGTTGATATAATATTGTGCATTTTAAGGCCCTAAAGATTAAAGGATTCACCCTGAAGGTTGAGCCAAGACCGATGATCAATGCTTGAGCATGTTCGATTTACAAAGCTTTACCAACACCTCGAGGGTTCTTCTGTCTTGAAATGCCACCTTACAACTAGAATGTAGAGGGGTTTATTAAGATGTTCTGTGTCAGATTCGATTCACAAGCAGTGAATTACTGTCCCCGACAAGTGGAAAATGTTTTGGCATAGAATTCAGGATTCGGAAACCTTGATTGCTTGATGTAGTATGATCTTAAAACTGTTAGACTTAGAACACACAAGCGTTCCGAAGATGAAAAAGAATAATCGATCGATGTTCACATCCCCACAGCAGTTCTTTTTCCGAGAGGACGCCCGCTCTACAATCATCTGGAATGTCAAGTCTTGGAATGTGCTAAATGTAACGACCCCATTTAGCCTAGGGTCATACTCCACTTTTCTCCTTTGGTGAGCTCTTTAACAACTTTCTGTAAACATCAACCGGATGTTGTCTATAATGGATCACCCCATTGTGGAGACTCAATGCTCGTGAGCCTCTTCACACCACAAGAGCTATCGGTAATGGCACACAAAGTCAGCCAAATGACTTTAACTGTAAGTTAGTGTGGACACATTGCATCGTGGCATTTTCTTGTGTCTGCGGAGAATTTGTGAATTTTGAATTTGTGAGGTTTCACTTGAACGATTGTTCGACAGTAGTTATTGGTAATTTTTGTTTATATATGCTTTATGGAATACTTATACATCACAATTCCGAAATACTCACCCGTGATTTAATTAAATATACATGTAGTTTCAGCATCTACGGCATTTTGTAGACATTTGATACGGCCTGATCAGCTTCCTACTATTCACGATGGCACCATGGTAATAGATGTGGTTCGCGGGTAATCTAAGTCCGGATTCCCATTATCGCTTAAATGTATTGGCTATTAGCTAAATTTTAGCCGCTATACGCATGCTCTCCGAAATTTCACGTTTCGGATTAGTTCTTCCGGCCACAGAGGTTATAACGGAGGAGAAATCCGAGTGAGGAAAGATGTGTTAAATTTATTGTGTTTATCGTTCCATCAACCTAACCTCCTGAGGTAACAAAAGCAATCTGCTTAAACTGTTTGGTGTGTTACCTCTCTAGGTCATGCCATAATTATGTTATGGCGTTTTACAGGAGAGGCTTGCTGGTGAGTAGTCCTGACACAGCACTTTTAGTGATATAGCCAACCGGGGAGTGAAGCACTTATGGGTTAGATACCAACATCAGGTCGGACATGTAGTAAAATTTCGTCCATGAAGACTTTCTGAATCCACGATCGAAATATCTTATTAACACGACACTACTGAAACCAAACTTCAACAAGGGCATCAAGATAAAATATGAATGAACATTATAATTGTAATGGAACTTTCTTCGCCCTCTCACTGCCAATTCGTCTTCTATGTAGTATTTGATAACTTTCTACATACATCAAACGGGGCTTTTCGGTAATCGAATATGTTGTCAAGAGCAATGTCTGTGACCGTTTGTTCCCGTCGGTAGGGGGGGGGGGAGTGACAGAAAGAACAGCGGAACTACCTCGCAATAGTATACGTCCAACATCTACATGCACATCATCCGGAAGCTGTAACTCCACTTCGCGTACCATTCGTCAGCTGTTCCTATGTCTACGATGTTTCCAAATCATTCCAGAGATATTTCAATTTACTCAGACAGACGTGGTAGACAGTGGATTGTTAAGAATCCTTTCAATTCCGTGAGGAGACTATGAGACAAAGCCAAATATGCCATATTTGTCAGTCGGAGAAACATTTACACTAACTGTGCAGTGAGCGAGGGTGGTGCGAAGATGGATCGAATCGACAGGGGTGAGGATACTTCCATCTGAAATATTCAAGAATAAATAACAGCAATGAACACGACCCCGTTGAGTTCTTCCAATGGTTTCACGTCAAATGCTGCTGAATATTAGTTGATATATTAGTATTTCCTCGAATACACCTCTCGTATATCCCAAGATACCATATCGCCTTCTGTCCTCAAGACGATGGGTACACATTTGATGAGACAGTTCAATAAAACTGTTCATATCTGACAAGCAATACCTAATGTAAATGCCGTACACCAGCATGATCTATGACCAACGTCTTTGTCACGTATAAAATTTTATTATAATTAGAGCTCAATGAAGTCAATGTATAAATACTGACCTAGTATATTCATAAATGTAAGGAAGCTTACAAACGCTGGCATGCATGCCCTGTAACACATCCAATATTAGCTGAAATTAAAATGAATGGTTGCGAGGAAATTGCTTCAAATATTGAAACGAGGGAGGAAGATGTTAACTATGTTACAGTGTTTTATAAACACCTCGAACTGCCATATGAATTGTAACGCCACACAGTAAAGGCGTTATTTTGACTCACGCCACTAGAATATATAAGAATTGGCTCAGTTGCCAAAAGCCAGTTACAATTCTCAAACCTTGAATTATTGTGTTTGTCATATAGTAAATTATTCACCACAGAACCCGGACTTCACCACGAAATGTCGGTAGAATGACGTATTGTGATGCTAAAACTGCTAGACTTGTAACCCTCAACCGAACCGAAGATGAAGGAATAATCGATGGACTGACTTTCTGGAAGCAGAAAGCTTTGTTTTGAAGCAAAGATTGCTCTGCAATGTGCCAACTGTAAATACGTCTTCCTGATAGAGAAAATTCACCCTAGGGTAATCTTCAACCATTCTTTTCCTGTGAGTTATTTTACAACTTTCTGCTAGCACCATATCAAGTTTATCTATGATGGGGTGTATTTCCCAAGAGTTCTGATCTGCAAGTTTCTTTTCACTACGAAGGTTATTACCAATGGCACACACACCATCCAAGTCTGGTCAATTCTGGTCCAAGTAGAGTACGATACGAGATTTTTTCCAGTCATGGACGTCATCGTGCCGGTATCATCGAAACTTGTCATTGATTGCTTCTCTCTTTCACTAATCTAGCCCTTCCGTATTGATATTTTATTTTATGCCTGCTACGGCTTTGCTTATGGACGACGACTGTCCCCTTTTCGATGGGTAAACTTCACTTGGATAGGAGAAATATCATAACTGTGAATCTTCAAGATAATCTAGCATATGCTCCTTGATTTTATTCTATGCGCTGAATGTATCTTGAAATTAAGATATTTCCATTATGGACGAGGAAGGTTTTGATGGACGACGATTTCCCTCTGTTTGTTGGATAAAGCGTTTATATTTTTACTTCGAGAGGAAAAATTTCACAATTGTACAAGATAACATTAAGAGTATTCATTGTGAGATCTGTTCGAATATCCGTTTGCGTTTTGGAAGGCAAACTTAGTCATTTATCATTTGTACAATTGTTTTACTGACTTCTAGATTTATAAGTTAAATATTGCGAAATTCACTCAAATTCAGCTAAAAAATTAAGAGACACAACGAGAGCAAAAACATGTTGGCTTTTTTCATGATCCGTTTTATCATCTTTGTAGCCTCAATCCCCCTCGCTATGTTGCGTTTAACTGTTGCCTATGGTGAGATTCTGCTGGCGGACGTTTCGTTCCCGAGGCTTGCTCTCTGCATAAATCATTGTTATTGTAGTTTTGTGACTGGTGACACTGTGGAGAAAGAAACGCTTGGTGAACGTCGGGTCTCACAGATATGTGTTCTGAATAAAAACTTGCATCCTGTTAATACTCCCGTGTTTGGGCCGTTTCTTCTATCTAACGGTTACATAGTTCATAATTTCCATAAGATAAGATAAGTCTGATGTGCTTTCATTCTCATAGATAACATTAGCTCAAAACATGAGCTATTCACCCACAGAACAATAAAAAGACACCTCAAAATATTGTAAAAAAAAAGAGGAAAAGCAACATAAGTATGCCATTGCAATACTTGTGTAAGCACATTCACCGTCCCATTTACTAATTAAAATATGAACTCTTTGAGTGTAAGTGCTTCTTTTATACCTGGGTCATGTGAGTTCCATAGCGTGGCTCCAGGATAGCTGACAGAACGAAGCCCGTCCTACATTTGGGTTCTTGAAAAATAGTTGTTTCTTAACTGATACATATTGTTTTCATATGAAACAGATCCCTATTATATGCAGGCCCTGCACAGTATAATATGTGACCTGACTTGCTACGGCTATTACATCATCGCTCTTAAACATATGTATCTATTATCGCTCAAGCCGGTGCTTGGGACCGTGTTGTCATCATGCCATTCAAGTTGTCCACATGAACGTCATCTGCAATAAAGTTGTATCTGGGATACAAATCATCACAGGGATCAGTTTTGGTACTGATGATGTTTTAAGAACCCTTGTTATGGTGCGCTTAATTGGCCATATTGAATTTTTTTGCGAGATATTCTCGAATGTGTTTTGGAAGGTTAATTTAGCCGTTTATCACTTGTAAAATGGTTTTATCTGTAATTGTGTTCATAGTTCCAGATTAATTAACTTAAATATTCCGAAATTCAGTTTTTTGCTATGAGAAGACATGCACAACTCGAGCAAAAATTCATTCCATAATCCGTTTTATCGGAAACCTTGAGTAGCAATGCACTGTCGAACTGCCGTGTGCCTTGACAAGTCACCATTATAATTTATGATTTTCATAATGTCATCTCCTTACATTATAATATACACACGTGTTTCATAACATGAGAGACATGCTATTGAGTGTCCTGGACACGTCAATAATTGCAGAAAAATTAGTAAAGTAATCCACACCAGGATTATGGACAGAAAAGTCATTCCTACTTACAGAGCTATGCACCAGACAATTTACTCACGTCAGTGAAGGGATAGTCCGTGCGTAATTTATTATACGGCTGGCCGATAGAAGGTGCCAATAGCACTCTAATTTTCGAACATCTACCTTTTTCACAGTTAAGCATGTGAACTTTTTTCTCATTTAATGGGGATTGGGCAATTACTTGTGGGTTTGGTGAGTGGACTTGGCATTCTCGACTTTTTTAGCAATTCTTAAATGTGGCTGTATGTTTTTTTTCTATCATCTCGCAAGCACAAGCCACAGACTAACCGACGAGAGATATTAAACGGAGAGTAAATCCGTCTGAGACAACTGAATGATAGCCTAGATAACATCGATGGATACGATCCCGCGATGTTTATTCAAAGCTCCACGTCTAATATACAAGCGTCTAGTCCGTCATTCAATCTTCAGCCATCGTCCATCAAAGAATTTCCGCGTCCATAATCCAAAGACGTAATTCATATAATAACATTAGCTCCAAATTAAAAGGATAAATCATAGTTTACATAAAACTAGTCTAATTTCCTGCAAGAGGAAAGCGATCGACAGTTTTCAGCCATATCAGAAAGACATCATGATGTTCCAAAAATATCAAATCCGTTATCTAGATGCGTCAAAAATAAGTAGTGGGAAAAAATCACAAATTCAAAGAGAAGGTCAACTCAAATTGTACGGCTTATAGCGTTGGACACACCGGTTATCGTCAGATCACCGAAGTTGAGCAACGTTAAGCTCGGTCAATACTTGGATGGGTGACCGGGTACTGTACTGGCTGGGCTGATCACTGTCCAGGGTAATAGGAACTGTGATCACTCTCGTGTTCTGGCACATGTAGGCACCGTCGTGATATGACTGAAACAAGGTTGAAAACGACGTTAAACTCTACTACTCGCTCACTCCAAATTGTATATTTGAGTTTTTCATGTCAGATAGCTGACAATTTAGCTGTTAATGGCGGATTTGAAGAAATTATCAGTGACAATAATTCATTATTGTTTGACCTGAATGTTCTCTATAGAATAAATGCAAGTTCTGTGAGATACATCTGCGTGGTTCTTCTCAAGGAAATGTATAGTTATCTCAATGTCAGCCATGCACTTCAGATAAAATAACCAGTCAAACGAGTCGTTCACTCCAACATCGTGTGATTAAGTTTGCAGATTCTGGACGACGGAATTTCTATAGACGGCGGCTGCTAACCGACGTTTTATACACTGTGCTATTAGTCACCTATCCACATGTTTATTGAGTTTCTGATTCGCTGACTAGAAACCTCCATTTGCTGGGATGTCCCTCAGGCAGGCATTTTGAGAAAAGATATTTGCTCAAATCTTTTGTTGATTATTACCATGATGAGTTGGTCTGTCAGATGCATATGACATATTTGTCACCCTGAGAAACAATTACAATAAGTTTTTAGTGAACGTGGCTCCAAACGATGAAGAACATGAACTAGTCTGTCAGGTGAAAGACTACTTCCGTCTGACACATATTAATAAAAATGGGATAAAAGATTTATTCAATGCTCCACGTCAAACGCTCCCGATCATGGATTGATCTATCACTATGTTGTCAAGTATATGCCTCAAATGTCCTAAGCAACCGTGTCGAATTTGCGAATAGTTATGGATTGATGTTCCAGGCATACACGATTAGGGTATTGCATGACATGTTATCCATGGTACGTCCTCATATCCCCGCTGATCGGAATCATATACTGTCCTCAGTGAACCGGTCAATGTCGTCCAATTTTACATCGTTAAAGAAAGACTCTCCTGTTGTGGAAGTGGATGGTGAGGCTCATCAGATTCAATCAGCTATCTCTGATTTTCACACATCGACGTGGAGTACGTAGCCGAACAATTATAGGCGATAACCCCCCGCCTCCCAATAGATTCGATAAGCTAGCCTTACAGACGCAAATACATACTTGACGGCATAAGTATTGTATAATATACATTGTGTATCATTAGGGCCGTACATATTAGACAATGCTCCATGGATGCTGAGTTTTGCTTCATTTTTCAAAACCAAGAGGAATGGTCGAAGATTAAATACGTTTGATTTACAAAGCTTTAGATCGGTCAATCGGTCTTGCACTGCCATCAAACTAATATTTAAGTTTACTCTTACCAGTAGAATGTAGAGGAGTTAGTTAAGCTGTCCCGTATCAGCTGCAAGTCACAAGCAGTGAATTACTGTCCCGCCAAGTGAAAAATGTGTTGGCTTAGAATTCAGGATTCGGAAAGCTTGATTGCTTGATGTATTGTGATCTAAAATTTGTTAGACTTAGAACCCTCACCCGTGCCGAACACTAAAAAGAAAAATCGATCGCTGTTCACATCCCAGTGGTAATGCTTTATACTAAGAGGACGCTAGCTCTACAATCATCTGGATTCATATGTCTTTGAATGTGCCAACTGTAACGACTCTAACGTAACCTGGGGTCATTTAGCTCTTCTCCCTCGGTGAGCCGTTTTACAACTTTCTGTGAGCAACAAGCAGGGTTTGTCTATAATGGATCGCTCCATTGTGGAGACTCGACGATCGTTAGCCTTTTCACACCACAAGGACTATCGATAAGGGGCACAAAGTGGCTATGATTCGTGATAAATAAGTCGAGTCAAATGGCGTTAACTGGAGAGCAAGAATATAATATCACAGGTTTGTGTGGATACGTTGATCCGTGGCAAGTCTGCGAAGGTCTGGTGGTCGATACGTACACTGAATTTGTGAGCTTTCCTCTGAACGATTGTTCAACATAAATTATTGGAAATTATTATTTTATCTATGATTTATGGAATGCTTATGCATCACGATTTCTAAATGCTGTCGCGGCTCAGATACATCCTGATCAGCTACCTCACATTGAAGATGTCACCAAGAAAATAGGTGTGGTTGACGAGTAAGCCGCATCTGGATTCTCACGAACGCTGTTCTCTATTGGCTATTAGCTAACGATTAGACTGTATTGTAGATTATACTGGTCATCATCTTGCATGATAACATATGTCTGTGTCAAGAATAATTATGTTATGTCATCAGTCCATTATTGACAGCATTTTACAGAAGAGGACTGCTAGCAAGTAATCCAGCCACAGCACTGTTAATGATACAAAGAGAGAGGGATTCCATTTCTCCTTCTGCAAACGTCACCCGGATTGTCGAATTTATTTGTCTAATTGTAATTTCCCATTTTGTCTGTCCTTTGTTAACCCTATCTGGCCTGGGCTTTTTGGGACCTGTCCAGGCCTGGGGGGGGGCGAAATGGCCCCCCTAATTATTTTTCTTATCCCTTGAGCTAGGGAGCTGAAACGTACCACACTATACCCTTGGATCAAGCTCTACCAGAAAATGTAAAAAAGTCCAAGATGGCCGCTTTGATGACGTCACAGTGACGTCATTTTCAAAAACGGCATTTTTTGGTCGATTTTTCGGTCAGATTTTTCAATTTTTTTATTTATGCAATTTCTCCGCAAAAAAATGCATGATAAATTAGTAAATATTAATGTGATGTGAAATAAAATAGTTTTTGCCCACTTTTCATCGCGGAAAAGCAGAAATTTTGAAGAAATATGACAAAAACATCACTTTTCTGGTACCCCACCTGGCCGCCATCTTGAATTTACCCATGATCCTCTGCTCGGGCGGTTATGCAAATAGGCTCAAAATGACCCCAATATGATAAACTATAAAGTTACGGAGTTTCAGCTCTCCGTTTTTTGTCGTTCCGGAGATAGCGCAGAAAGATTGGTAGGGGGGCCATTTTGGCGGGTTAAAGCGTATTATCTGGCTTTAGATCTTTTGCAGCAAAATTTTTAAGCCATGTTCAGAAACTTTCAGAATTTCCGGCTAATAAAAATAATGGAAATTACTCTAATGGACTCTTCATGTAATAGCACTAGTCCTTTGAATGAGAAAAAAACGGGCGTCCTTAATTAAGAAAAATGCGACGTTCTGTCGTTATGGGATACTGATGCCCCAGAGATTTTGAAAATTTATTGAAATCGTCTGAAATTAGCATCTGTGCTGGACTGCAATCGATTGCTTAGACAAGAGTATTTGCAAATTGACCCACGTTTTTCTCTTCAACATCGCAATGGTGTCTCTAGAACTCAATAGTATACTCTTCCACGAATAAGTATATGCCTACTTTATACATTTACGCTGAATCGTGTACTCTGCAGCAACTCAAAGACAGTCAGCCTATCGACGTTAAACAAAACAGGAAACATGTTTTAAGTTGGTGAGATATGTAACAGGTGGAAAAAATAAACGGCGTCTGGTGACTAAAACTCCACCATATGACTTTACAGGAAAACTTCCCTCGGCACCTCATATTCAGACTAGAATACGCGAGATTCTAGGACATAGCCGCGCTTTTATTGCGTTTGTTCATGTGTTAACTATGAAGGAGGCCTAATAACACGGCCCCCAGCCCGGAAATCAGATACGCTAGCTCGGGAGCACATCTTTACAGTTGGCTTGCTTATTTTGCGACTAAGAACGATTCATAACGGTTATAGCATTTCCTGCCCTCATCAATAACGACCGTAGTACGAAGAGGGTAAGAGGGTCTTAGCAACAACCTGCGGTATTATTTTAGTACCAGGTGTTTGCAGAACAACTGTCTCCGAACATGAGACGGTTTGACAACTCAACGTGAGCATCAATCAAATATTTCTTCTTCTTCGGTCCGGGTGATTGAACCAAGTTTCACTGGTAATAAGAACACAATACATAATTTATCATTTAAACAAAATGGTATGCATTACTGATTTCATGCTAGAAAATTTACTATTTATCGGGCTCGAAAATTTACTTTGTGTGAAAGGCAACTAACGCATGCCATCTCAACAAATTTCTATAAAAATAAAATCTCAACCTTGTGATTTTGCGACACATACCGCTTGTGGTACAAGCGATTATAACTCCATAAACTAAGCCTTCCATCAGTAAGAGTAAGAGTAAGAAACTTTATTTAGCGTCGGTATAATATACAAACCAGAAAACATTAGCTCTGAACGAGCTATTGACCGACAATAGCTTTCAATTCTCTCTGTGTTGATATAACTGAGTCAAACTCTTCTCAATCAATTTTAATTTTTATTTTCAGGTAATTGGCACACGTCCATCAAAGGTGCCAATACTGATAAAGCTCTGCCTGCAAACCATGCTTATTAAATATATGTGTGAGTGTATATGCGAATGTACTGTCAGTAATATGAAGAATGTGATAACTGGAAATAAAAGATTTATAATTTCTGTCATGTAAACGGGGGATCACACATAAACTTTAGTGACCGGTGCAAGTTTTAAGATAGTTTAGGAAATAGCTAGGAATTTTTTCAGTAACTATTCGCTGACATGTAAAAAGTTTTCATTAAATGCAATATGTGAGAAAATACTGTTATAGATGACATGGGCTGTTCCTGCCAGACCACGATGTGATTTCCAACTTGTATGTATAAGCCGGTATTCTGCTGGCGGCCTTCGGTCCCGGAAACTGTGTATTGTATGTATGTGTGCTAATTTATATGCAATAGCGTGTTTCTGGTACACCGGATCAACCCCTTCGTTTCAGAGAGGATAGCGTTTTAAATATAATAACATTCAATGTTATATTACATATTACATTGAATGTCTAAATTTTGTAGAAGGGATGTGGCTTAGTGGGCTAGAGCGTTCGCACTATTTGGCCAGACGGTTGGTGTTATTATAGTCGACGTGCATTCGAGTTCAATCAGATAACTGTGTGAGTTTTCACTCAATGATGTTGATCTGGCCTTCCGAGCACATTAGTGACGATGTACAGGTGTCCGGCCACTGGGCAATGGTCACCATCAGGTTTAGGCTGATGGAATAAAGGAATACGAAATCATATAGTAGACTGCCGGAACTCGAAGCCACGTCGTCTATGACACCAGCCGCCAATACACTCTTTAGAGAACCATGGCAAATATAATTTGGATCAGTTTTATTCCGAAATATTTGTCCGTACCAGATTTGTACCCATAAACATAGAGAAACAAAACATG